>RJWM01010262.1:0-64325 GCA_004363535.1 Dasyprocta punctata
AAAAAAAGAATTAAGATCAAACACATGTTAGAATTAGGATCAAACATACCAATTTCCTGTGCCCAATTCTTACTTTTTACATGTTTTTAAATCACTAAAACTTTTATGACATTTTTAAAGGAAAAATGATTCGTATGCCTGTTCCATGATCTAATCAAATAAACTTTAAGATTTGAAAAAAAAATTCCTTCTCTTCCTTAAAACAGTGTCCCTTACATCCCTCAGAATTATTCACTTTCCCATAAATAGTTATTGAGCACTTCAGACGTGCCCACAGGCTCCTGGGCGCCTGGGGTATATCAGTTGAAAGAAATGGGAGAGAAGTTGGTGCCTCGTAGACTTTCGGGTCTGAGGCAGCAGTGGCAGTAGGAGAGGTGAGACACATGCAAGAAAGAAACGCCATAGGTGGCAGGCACTGAGGGGAAAGCAAAGCTGTGAGAGGCATCAGGTCTGCCCAACACCTGTGCTTCATCCCTCAGCCTGCCTGGACCTCCAAAGGTTAACGGATCCGTGGTCCATCCTCATTGGCAAAGCTCTCCCTGGCTCTGCAGGGCTAGAAGTGGAAACTGAACAGGAATGCAACAGGAAACATAACGCCTGCCTTCTTGGGGGTTGGGGATATTGTTCTGACCTAGAAAGATATTGCTGCTTCTCTACTATCTTGGTTGAGGTGGGGGATTTTCAAGAGACTCTACTTGGATCCCTTGGCCTCATAGCACTGCTCTATAACAGGGTCCCCCCAGTGGTCAAGTCTGTTCCAGTACTGGACTCTAGTGGTCAAGGGTCCACTGGTTCATTCTGAGTAGGACTGAGGGTTGGGGGCTGACTGATGACTGTTGGGTCCACAGCTCTTCCAAGATCTGTGACCTCCGAAGAAATATCCACAGGTCCTTCAGGTAACTGATAGGGGTTGCTCCTGACTCCTTACTGTGGCAACGTGGGGTAATTCCTCAGCTTCCCCTCTGATGACTGCATGTCACCATAGTACTTACTGCACATTCACTGTGGCATTCACTGCAGGTGACATACAGGGTGTGTGTACAACAGGACAACACTATGCATCCATAGTATTCATATGCACACTCCCTGGACACACAGAAGGTGTAGGCAGCATGTGTGTAGTTGCACTGTCGCACCACAGCAATGTTGGCCACTGTTACCAGCTTGGAGAAGCTGATATCCCAGGCATGGGGGGCACAGGGAAGGGACATAACGATGCTGGGTGAGGAGACAGCCCCCAAACCTCAGAGACCAAAGTCTGCACAGAGGTAAGACAGACATGGAAGTAAGATTCCACACCTTGAGCCTGAGATTGGGCTTGTCGGGACTGGGTGGGAGAGGCTGGCACATCCCACTGCTAGTGCCAGTCGAAGACAAGGGCCTCTGACCCCAGGAGACCCTTAATTTGCCTAGAAACAGGCTGCCTATGATACACAGAGGTGAAACCACTGTGCAGTCTTCCGAGGGTGGAGGAATAAGAAATTGTACCACATTGTCAGTATGAAGGAGGTCAGGCAACCACAGGCTACAGGTCCCCTGGTGCCTCTGGGCAACCACAGGAACCAGGGGACCCAGCAGGGTGGGGGCCACTTCGGCTCACAGTGTGTGGTGCTCTCCTTGGGTGGAGAGGGAGACCATGGAGACCACTTACTCTCTGTCTGACCCTGGCAGACCCTGTGCCTCCCTGGAGACACCTGGACAGCATTGCACCCACTCTGCCCCAGCTGGCATTTTCAGTGACATCTCTCTCTGGCTTAAAGAGGCAATGGTCCTAGCAAGAATGTGCAGGAAGGGTCAGCTCTGAAATCCAGAGCACAGTCAGAATGTGCAGGAGAAAAGTGGGCCTCAGACACGCCCTAGTGCTTCCCCTGTGTGCTTTTAGAGGTGGGCCCTGGCCATAGCTCATAAGACAGTTTTGGGTCAATAGTGGCCGCAGCACAGGGCACAAAGCAGACCTGAGCTCTTCTCTCCCAAGGCCAGAGGAGCAAAGCACAACACAAGAGCAATGCCAGACGCAGGACTGCATGCCTACCATGCTCAGGAGAAAGGAGATCAAAGCTGATCTCACTGGTGAAATAACAGCTACTTTTACTTTTCTTCCCTTCCTTTCCTTTTCCTTTGTTTTGTGTATGTAAATTTTCTGGTAATTCTGACTTTGTTAATTTAAAGAATGTGCGTCTCCCTCCAACCACCTTTTATCTATGTGGCTTCCATGCAGTTTCTCCATGCAATCTGCTGCTCCCCTCCTCACTGCCCCGAGTCATGCAAAAACACCTTCTAGGAGCATGGGAGCCCAGCTGTCACTTACCCAGAGAAGCCGAGGCTCTGCCTCACCTGTGCCAGGGCCTTGGTCACCCTGGGCAAATGCACCAAGCTGTGTCACAATGCCACATGGCAACAGATGTGAAAGCATCTTCCTTTTAACGTGGCAGCCTTAAGCTGAAACAGGTTCTAGGCCTCCTGCTATGGTTCCCCAGAGTTCTCACTGGCCACATGACATGATAGCCCTGTGGGCAGTTGAACTGAGCAACAGGATCTCATCAGAGATGGTCCTGTTCACATCAGTGCTGTTTGCCTGGAACCCTGTCTTCCTAAAAGAACAGTGACATTGTGAGCCCACAGCTTCAACAGGGCCATCACAATCTATGCGGCCACAGTGGTCTGAGTCTCATACTGATGCCATGGAGCAGGGCCACCTCACTTCCTTACTGGACCCCAGTCCCATCTAATTTCACTCCCTTTTCCTGGGTGGCTTCGTCACAGCAGGAGAAAACAACAGCCAAGACAGAAGGTGAGTCCTGGTTTTAAATTCCCTTTCTGATTTTTGCTAACTACTTAACTGAGGCATATCTCTTTCCTGATCCAGGCCCGGCTTCCTATTAGCAAATGAAACTATCAGTAGCTGACCTGAAAGGCTGGGAAAATCAGAATACTCACGTGAGCACAATGACATTGCCCGATGATGGCTCAGATAATGACAGCAGATAGATCTTTGTGGGCTGAGCTCCTGTGACCACTGACTGTCCCTGAGGAGGCCAGAGTCTGTCCCACTTGCCACTTTGTTCTCCTCCCTACTGTGCTCTCTCCTCTGCCCTCTGCCTTGTCTGCTTAGGTCAGGGGACGGATTCCTGCTGTTTGTCTTTCCCACTCCTTCCTTCCAGGCTTAGTCCAGGTCACCACCTCAGTCTCCAGCAGCTCCCTGAACCTCCTGCTTTGCCTTCAGGGTGATGTTAATCAGCTTCAGTGAGCCATGTTCACTGCTAGCCATGTCCGTCCTGCTGTTCTCTGTGCTGAGTTTCTCTTCTCCCTCAGCCTCCTTCGTTTCCTTTGCTCAGCTCCCATCACACTGTGAAGCCCTTGCCCTGAGGGCACTGCCCCTGCGCCCAGAGTGTGCGTGCTGCTCCTTGGCTTCCCTGGCATAGAGTTGGGCCCAAGAGCAGCTTCTGAATCAGTTGCTCTGAGTTCACATTCTGGCTCTGCCACATTTTAGCACCACGACCCCAAGTTACTCACATCTACGTGCCTCAGTTTTCTCATCTGTAACATGGGGGAGGAAAAGAGTGTTTTCTTCATAGGGTTTCTGTGAAACTTAAAATATATTGCACATTAAAATACTCAGCACACTCAGCAAAGGGAAGTGCATTGATGTCTAGGTCACTCTTACCTACTCAGCTTCAGGATTTTATGTTGTTTTTATACATGATTATTTCAGGATAGAAGCTGGTTTTATTGCCAGGTTCTTTTTAAAACATATTTTAACTTCTATATGAACAAACTGTCAAACTTAAAAATTTTTTTTATAAAGTTAAACTTTTCTTAAGGTCAAATTTGTCTCTTCCAATGGTGTGATGAGTTGCCAAATCATTGAGATTACTTTAAAATAATTGCTCATATTCTTGTTTTATAATTAAAATATACATTCAGTGAAAAAAAATACTTAGCATAGTCCCTGGCTGCTTGGGGCACACAACAGATTTCAACTGGTGGTGTCAATGCTACCCACTTTATCTTGATCCCTAGTCTAGTCCAGCTCCTCCACAGCAGTGGAAGATGCCAAGCTCAGGAATAGGTCCAGGTTGCTTTCCCAAAGGTGAGTTCAGGACAGACTCTTGGGCAGGTCCAGGCTGGCGGGTGCTCACTGCCTTGCTTAAACACCTGCCTTTGGTTTGCATGACTGAGCACGACAGGTGCCTGTCTGTGTACAAACCACCCTGGACGAGCAGCCAGGGGACCAGTCATTGCTAGCCCCATGAAAGCCCTTTCCCACTCGGAACTAGGAGCTAGGCTCACCTGCCCAGAGAGCCTATCTGCTCACAGCAGAAGCAGGAAGGAGTCCAGGCAAGAGGGCAGGAGCACAGCCAGGTCACTGCGTCTGGAATGGCATAAACAGGTCACTGAGGAGTCAGGATACCAGGAGGGGAATGGCATAGAAATGTTGAGACAAGAGGTGCCGCATCAAAATACTGCACTGCTGAGAACATAGGAAAGGGAGACCTTGAGTGAAGGACAAGCTGCTCCCAGGCCTCTAGGCCATGGGGCTCCCCACTTTGCGCCCCTGGCCCATCTCCCACCCTACCCTGCCCTATCTGTTCCTCACTCTCTGTGTGGCTGCTCCTAGGCGGTTTCCATACTCTGTTAATTTCTAACCTCAGATGCAGGATTTTCCTCGTCACAACATCAGTCTTTGTGCCCGGATGTCAGCCCAGCACAGCCCAGCACAGCCCAGCCCAGCCCAGTCTAAGCCCCACCTGGGAGGGTCTTCCTCCACCCCTGGCAGCCATGGCAGTTGATGCCAGTAGCCACCAGCCACCAGCCAGTTAAGGGAAAACCCTGTCCCTGCTATGCTCAGCCCACTCTATCTCTGGGCTCTGACAGGCCCCTGTCCCCAGAAGGGGACTCCTCCTCGTTTTGCTTTCTACTAATGGGAACAGAATTTGCCACCCAGGGCCATGAAAATGTTGTTTCTATATGTGTTTCCCAGCCATGCCAGAGCTTAGATGAATGGCCCTGCAAACTTTCTCTGACCAGAGAGTTCACCACTAACACTGACATCATTTTTTTCTGCAAGATAATGCATGTTTCAAACAATCACTTTAAAGTGAACTTTTGAAAACCCCTCTTTGCACCTCCTTACAAGGAGACTAAGAGCAAGTAGATATTATGCGGATGTGCTTGAGTGTTATTCTTGTCTCCACTTAGCATGCAATTAGCATTCAAGCCACATACTAACTGCACCCAAGACCAGAAGCTGAATATAAATACCACTCAGCTGAGGTTATTACAATCCTCAATCAGATCGACCTGATCTAGGCCAATTATTTTTTTCTAGCAGAGTTAATTAGAATGTGTCTAAAATGAGTGAGATGTGAAAGGCAACTTTCCATTACTTACTCCTTTAACGGTTGACTCAGAGCTGGTGCCTTGTCCTTCATTTCACATTACAAGCACCTTCTAGACAGGAGAGAGCTACACACAGACTTTTAAAGTGGGAACCAAGCTATGTTCCTGATAATGTCAGCTGAAATATCCAATTGAGAAGAAAGGAAACCATAGGCATGTTAGAAGAATTCCCAGAGATAAGCAAGGCCTAGGGAGGATAGGGAGAAGCATTTTCAGGAGTCACCAGCCCAGGTGTTTACCTGGACCTAGCAGAAGGACCAATACCCCAGCCCATGCCTGCATTTTTGAATACACAAGGGTACACCACCTGACCTCACTTGACAAGAGTGTGTCACGTTTAATGTTCTAAGTTTGGCCAAACTGTTTGGCCTATGCAGTAGAAGTGTGACCTGTGTTGCAGCCTGGAGTTGGTAGGCTATGTGGTTTGGACCTTGGAATGCTTTTGACAAATGAACACGTGAGGGATTGCTTTCAGGAAAACAACCCGTAAGTGGTTACTTAAAGAAGGAAAATAGCAAAAAGGATGAAGTAAAAACTAGATGAATGATTCATCTGAATGTAGGGGTATACAGGACACAGAGTGTAGGCCAGCAGGGGCTCCTCAGCATCCTGACCTTGCGTTGTAGGAGTCAGGCAAGGAAACAACAGCCAAGGTAGACCGGTCCTGCTATGCCATCCCACGTGGGGCTCCAAAGCCCAGCGTTTTGGGCTGGGGAACGTTGCTCAGTGGTAGAGTTCTTGCTTTGCATGTGTAAGGTCCTGGGTTCAATCCCTAGAACCACAAAAACAAAAAAAAACCAAAAAAACAAAACAAAAAAAAAAGGTCTAGCTCTTTCCTGGCTGCCTGTACAGTCTTTCTAATGAAGCAAAGGTCTGGTTTCTGGGGTATTTTTTCCTTATATTCTTTTTTTCCCTTGTCCCTTATTTTCTCCCCTTCTCATTTCTGTGTTAAAGTTCATCCCTGTTTAAACCTCTGTGGTGGCTCAGTGTGTGCCCGTGCTTGCACGTGTGTGGGGACACGTTTGTGGGGAAAGAAAGGAAGGAGATCTGGGGTGTGGAGCATTCCAGGAGATATCAAGAAACCAGTAAAGTAAGCAGCAGAGTCCCTGCTTTTTGGGTGATGTGCGTCAGGCTCAGTTAGCAAGATGACTTAGTCGCAGGTGGGATACGTGGCACTGCACTGGCACCGTGGCAGACCCACGGGCTTGCGGAAGGGAACGCCTGGTCTCAGGCTGTGTCCGTCAGGAGGGACTTCTGAGAGGAAGGAGCTGTTCAACAGATTTAGAAAAGGGGCCATTTAGAGCAGAGGGTCGGTCATCTGTCAACCAGAGCTAAAGAAGTGCTCAGAGACATCCTTAGGTATGGGACAAATGAATTTGCTCAGGCAGTGCTCTCCTTCCCTGTTTCCCATAAAGTCCTCTTCCCTAAAACCACTTGGTATCCATGTGTCTGCCCTGCGAGAGGCATGATGCCACGCAGGGAGCAGCTGCCGTGGAATAGGAAGGAAACTCAGTAGAAACACTTGCAGGAGGAAGCAGTAATGTTGGCGGCAGTAATGTGGAGAGAGTTGGGGTTCTCAGGGCACAGGGTGAGAGGCCACCCTCCACCCCAAAGGGACCTGAGTCTCAAGTTGGCAGCCCAGCTGCCACCTCTTCCTATGGCACAGCATCCAGGGAGGCTGGCTCTGGTGAGCTGGAGGGTTTCCATGCTGTCTCTCTTGTTGCCACCAAGTCACCTATGACTGTCAGCCAAATCTGAAGCCTGTACCTCCAGGACGGCCGCCCTGATGGAGAGCACATGCTCCCACTGGAGCACTGGGCCCTGGCTCTGGGCCGGCATGGGCACCTTCTCCACAAGCCGCCCAGGTGGCTGTCCACGGCGTGCACTGCGCTCTTCCAGCGAGTTGTTGACTCCAGGGCCTGGAGCTGGCCAGGGCTGTGCCATCTACACTCCACTGACCAAGTTCCCTCGTCTTCTCCAGAGCAGGGAGATTGGGTTGCCCTGCCAGTGGAGCAGATGATCTCAGAGACCCACTCAGGCACTCAGCCACCGCTTTCCTCCAAATCCATGCACCACCCAACCAGGAACCAGGGTGCAAGGTGGGGTGTTCTGTAAGTTATTTGTGTGTGTATTGTGCACTGAGGGAATGCCATGCATTATGTATTCTGCAAGTGTATGTGTATTGTGCGTTGTATGTTTCACATATGTAGTTGTATTATGTGTGTTGGGCATGTGTGTCATAGTACGGTTTATGGTATTTATTCTGTGTGTATATTGTGCCGTGTGTACATACGCATGCTGTGTGCTATGGGCTGTGTGCCATCTATGTGCCACACACCCTTGTGTGTCTCAGGAAGAGAAAGTAAAGCAAAGCAAAGCAAGATCCCCTTGAACAGTTGGGCATTTATGGAGACAAACCCCTGGCCACTCATCTGAGCCAGCTTCTATATGCAGGGCTCTTCTACCCCATAGGGATTCATGGCCCTTTGGCCCTGCTGGGGAAGGAGGCACCGTCACTCCTGCACAGAGGCTCCCACACCCTCTCACTTTTCCTGGATTCTGTTTCTCACTGGTTTCAATGCTGAGATTAGGGTGGGGCACAGACTCACCTTTTTTCCAAGAAGCTGACATGAACTTTGACAAGACCTCTAAGGTAGGGTAGCCCTATGTAAGTAGGTGGAGGGTAGATGGTGAGGTTTGGAGACTTGCCGGCAGGATGTCAGGGCCTATGACAGCCTCCAGGTATGGAAAAGCTGCTATCAGTTTATTTTGAGCCAAGAAAATGGATGTGGAATATTCTGTGAAGGGAAAGCATTTATCCTCCGGCTACCCACGTCTCTTCTCCAGCTCTTCTTTCCACAGAGATTTTGCACTGTCGTGACCCTTCGGGTCATCTCCCGAAGAACATGCTGGCATGACTGGTCACCTCAGGAATGATTCACTCCCAGCTCTGGTGGGCCAGAATTGAGGGCTGAAATTAGCTTGCAGTGAAATGCTTCTCAAATAACCCTCTGCTGTGGGCTGAGCTGTTCCCCCAAAGTCCATATGTTGAAGTCCCAACTCCAACTACCTCCATATGTGACCTTATTTAGGGTGGGCTTTCATCCAATATGACTGGTGTCTTTAAAAAGCCGAAAATTTGGACATGGGCAAACTTGCACAGAGGGAGACCATAAGAAGAGACATAGGGAGAAGGTGGCCATCTGCAAGCCAGGGAGGGAGACAGGAGTCTCTGAAGGACCTGCCTGCCCACACCTCTCTACCTTGAACCTCCAGAATCTGCCTACACTTAGATCTTGGACATTCAGATCCTCTCTACCCCTTGACCTCAGACCTTCAGATTCTTTCACCACCTTGACCCTGGGCCTCCAGGACCTGCTGACACCTTGATCACAGACCTCTAACCTCCAACCAGGAGCAAGTAAATTATTCTTTAAGCCACCTCACCTGGGTACTTCATCACTGTAGCCCTAGCTGACTAATAAAACTTCCCATGAGGCAAACAGAGAAGGGCGGCGTATGGTGAATGGTGCCTTGTCAAAGTAACCAATGAAGGAATATACTTGATTTCTTTTTTTATAGTGGCCTTTGCCCCCCTAATACAAAAGACAGATTTATTCCACTGTCCACAGGACCTGTCAGTGCCTCAGTGAAAGTGCAGCTACTGCAGATGGGTGAGTGACCACCAGGTTTTCCCTATGGCACCTGCTTCTCCATGCTAATAGCACATAGGACTCAACCCATCATTACCCTCTAGATTCCTTCGGTCCTTCAAGAACTCAGTCTCTTAGGTTTTGGGGGGACAGTAGAAGAGGGACTTGAAGTTCCCTCATACACCATCACAGATGCTGGGTTCCCCTTGAAGGGTGTGACCTTGCCCCTTGAGGTCCAGCAGGGTACAGCCCCTGTGGAGGTGGGCTGAAAGATGGGTCAGCTCAGGACAGATATGAGAGGTCATCCAGCTGAGCCTCAGGGGAGGGGAAAGCCCAGCTAGGCGTCACAGGGTGGGCTGAGAGCACTGGAGCCAAGACCAGAACCCAGGGCTCTGCATTCCAGCACTGAGCCCTCCCCCTGCTCTGGCCTATGGCTCTCAGCCTGGCAACTCTGGGATGCTGGGAATGGAGGTTGCCTAGGGACACATGGGGAATTTACCCAGTTCTTTTTTTTAGTCTGATTTCCTAGATCTGTCCAGGTGTCCAAGAAATAAGCAGCGAGGGTATAAGAAACTCACTGTCCCTTCCTGAGGGCAAAATGAGGGCCTTTTGTAGGCTGTTGGTCATGCCATATCTGTGGTGGCCGAGATCTAGAGTCATATCTGCAGTAGCAGCAAAAAAGTTCAGGTTCCCCCTCCTCTGTCCTTCAAAACCCCTCACAATTTAGCATAAACTCCTTTTTAATCCTTGGCTCCTGATTCTACTACAAACCATCTGTTTTGCAGTGTGCAGCTATTTAGTATTCCTAGAACAAGTTGCTGTCATCTCCAGTCCTTTGCTCATTCTCTTCTCCTGATTCCTTCCTTTCTCTTCACCCCCTCCACGATCCCTTCCAGGTCTCAAAGCCATGCTTTCACCACTGCACCCAGGCCTTCTTGTCCCCTGCCCCCTGGGCCCTCTGGTCCCCTGCCCCTTGCTCCCCACACTCTTGTCCCTGCCCTCTGGAGCCCTGACTCCCCTAGGCACTGCCTGACTCCTCCCCCTGCCCTCCAGATGCCACTGTGAACCAGGCCTAGGGCTCCCCATGAACAGTGCTATCTCTTGAGAAACTCCTGAACTTTCTGCCACATGGGACCATTCTCTCTCTTTTGGTGCCATCACTGTCTTCCCAATTGAGGGTCAGATCCTCAGTGCTTCCTCCAGGCAGAGCCCAAGTGGGTGTCCATTGTGGACTGCCTGGGAATCACCTACAGATGCTGCCTCTGTGGTCCAGACCAGGACCTGCGTTTGCTTGTCATACACACTCCGGGGTCGCATGTGGATAGTAGCCCCAGCACTTGGCACTTGTTGATGTTAGGATCTCTGGGGCCATTCCTTTGCCTTCTTCTCAGGAAGCTACAGATCATCCCACTTCTCAGTTGTACCCATGACATGTGTAGTGATGGCAGACAAGGAGTGGGGCCCTGCAGAATCCCTGCCAGTTGTATCCATGACATGTGTAGTGATGGCTGGGCTCCGTGAGTGGAGACAGAATGAGCTGGGTGCCCCCTCAACTTTGATCCTCACTGGCAGGTTATTGCTGAGCACTGCTCTCCAGCCTCCACCTTCCCGTAGGCACTGTGGCTCAGCCTCCAAGCATACTATAAAGACTCCCAGCTTTGGGAGACCCAGGACAGCTGGGCCCTCGCATGCAACCACACACACGCCTTTGCCAGTTGGATCCACCAGAACACTACAATGCAGAACAGCTGGTCCTGGGCTCATGGGCGCACACACTCCTCTGGAGGGCGGAATAATCAGCGAGACCAGCAACATGGAATTGTCTGAAGCAGCAGCGAGAAGCCAGCAGTTGGGCTCTGGAGAACTCCACCAACAGAAGATCAGTCCCAGCCCCAAAATCAGGAGGCCAAGATCGGCTCCACATCCAGCACAATTCCCAGGGCAAACTTTGCTGGAGTACACAGGACATTTTTGGGATCTCACATGGACAGCATCATAGAATGGTAAACACCAGAGGTATTTTACTACTTTTATTCTCCTTTGTTTGTCTGATTAGCTATCCCTTTCCTGTCTGGTTGGATGTCATGTTTTGTTTTGTATTTTGTGGTTATTTCTGTTTTGAGTTTTTTTTTTCTTCTTCTTCCTCTTTTTTTCTCTCCTCTCTTTCTCTAGTCTTTTCTTTTTCATTCTCCTCTTTCTTCCTTCTTTTTTTTCATTGTTTAGGTTTCTTATCTTTCTTTTTTATTTTCTTCTGTTGATCCTCTCTCCTCAACTACTTCTTGAAGCTAAACTTTCAAATGAATAAACATTGTCTCTTTCCTTTCTAGTTACTGCTTTGCATTCTATTTCATTCTTTCCCTCCTGTGTCCTCCAGTTTCTTAAAGGTCAGGTGATCATCTTTTGACCTCCAGTTTTGACTCTACTATATTTAACCTCATTCACCACTTTATCCTGTCCGCTACCCACCTTAACCACCCTAACCCTGCAAAAGGGTAAAGTCACTCCACTAAGGGGAAAATAACTGCATATCAGTACATGATATATGCTTGATTTTGTTATATAACTTTAGAGTTTGCTCCTGTGGCTGGAGATAGCAAGTTAATGGTTACTATAGTTTGTCAGTAGTTAAAACTGTACTTGAAACTATTGTTACCACTAACTGTACTACTTTAGCCAGGATGTCATACATGTTACAATCAGTTTTTCTCTCTTCTATGACAACACTGTGATTGTATGGGGTCATAATCATCACCATGGGCCAGTACCAAACAATTGGATGCTGAACCAAATAGTAACTTTGCATTCTTCACAGATTACAAAGGTAGGTTCTTGGATTAGCTATAAAGAACCACACTACATCTAGAGGACAACCCTAAAGAACACACATCTCCTAGGGAAGCCTTGATACTAGTGATAAAGCTATCTGTTGTAAGAAATTGGCAAACATCAATAGAGAAAACAAAATAAAACAGAAAAGAGAAAATGACAAGACATGGAAGCAAAATACAAGACTCCCAATCCACCCAGGACAAGCCCAGAACACAATGAGATGGATGAAATTGGAAGTCAGACTCTGGAACTTTCTGAAATGATAGCAACAGAAGTGAAAAAACAAGTGGAATAAGCTATAGAGAAAATAATCTTTCAGGTACAAAAAGAATGATCTTAAAATCAAAGATACTAGAGAAGACACAAATAAAAGAATAGATGAGCTTTGAAAAATGATGGTAAGAAACGCCCAACATAAGAAAGAAATGGAATCCATGAAACAGATCCAAATAGAAATCCAAAAGATTAAAATCTCCATTGAAAGTATATGCAACAGATTGAATAAAGGAAAGGATATAATATCAGATCTTGAAGATAGAATTGCAGCTACTGATCCTAAAAAGAAAGATATCTTAAAAATAGAAAGAGATCATGAAAATTCAATCCAACAGCTACAAGATGAAGTAAAGAACAGTAACATAAGATTGATTGGGGTCAATGAGAAAGCTGGAGACAGTGCAAATGCCATTAAAAAAAATCTCTTCACAGAAATAATGGCAGAAAACTTCCCAAGCATGTCTGAAGAATTTGACATACAAATAAATGAAGCATATAGAACTCCAAACAGCCATGACCAAAATAAAACTATACCAAGGTATATAATAATCAAGATAGCAAAAATTCAGCACAAGAACTGAGTATTAAAAGCTGTTAGAGAAAAGAAACAGATCATCTATAAAGGAAAGCCCATCAGAATCACGGCAGACTTCTCAACACAAACTCTCAAGTCAAGAAGAGCTTGGAGTGAGGTATTTCAAGTCGTGAAAGAAAACAACTTCCAACCCAGATTGTTGTACCATGCAAAACTATCTTTCAAGATTATAGGGAAATAAGATACTTCCATGATAAAGAACAAAAGATGAAATTCATGACCACCAAATCAACTCTACAAAGAGTACTGAAACATATGCTAGACAGAGATAAAAATGACCACAATTCCAAGAACAACAACAGAAAGAAGCCACCATGCAAGCCAAGCAAATAAACAGAGGAGAAAAGCAGGGAACCAACAGCAGGAAAATATCATGACAAAGATAAGCCAGTACATTCATGTAAATGGCCCGAATTCACCAATCAAAAGAAACAGACTGGCAGAATGGATTAAGAAATGTGATCCAACAATATTCTGTATACAAGAAACACATTTAACTGAAATTCATAGACTGAAAGTCAAAGGATGGAAAACAATCTTCCATGTAACAGGAACCCAGGAAAAAGCAGGGATAGCTGTTCTGTTTGCAGACAATGCGAACTTCAAGAATGATCAAAAGTGATAAAGAAGGTCACTACATACTTGTTAGGAGAAAAGCTTCAAGAGGAAGAGACAGCAATCATAAATACGTATGTACCAAATACAGAAGCACCCAACTATGTAAGACAATTATTAATAGACATGAAAAATCAAATAAGCAATAATACAATTGTAATGGGAGACCTTATTACCCCATTGTCACAAAGAGATAGATCTTTTTTTTTCACAAAGAGATAGATCAACTAGACAAAAAAAATCAGCAATCTCAGAACTGAACCAAACCTGTGAACAAATGGATTTAGTAGGTGTTTTCAGAGTGTTCCACCCAACATCATCAGAATATAGTCTTCTCAGCTGCACATGGGATGTTCTCTAAAATAGACTGTATACTACCCCACAGAACATGTTTAAGTAAATGCAAAGGGACTGAAATTATCCCATGCATATTATTTGACCATAGTGCAATGAAATTGGATGTTAATGACAAAAGACACCACAAAAACCCATAGACACATGAAAATTAAAGAACGCCCTCCTAAACAACCAATGAGTCACAGATAAAATAATAGAAGAAATTAAACAATATCTCCAACTAAATGAGAATGCAGATAAAACATACCAGAACTTATAGGATGCAGTGAAAACAGTACTAAGAGGGAAATTTATAGTGGTGAATTCTCACATCAGGAAAACAGAATGAGCAAAAATAAACAACCTAATGTTGCACCTCAAACTTCTGAAAAAGACGAGCAAGACAAGCCCAAAGCCTATACAAGGGAGGAAATTATAAAGATCAGAGCAGAAATTAAGATAATGGAGACTAAGAATACAATACAAAGAATTAGCGAGTCTAAGAGTTGGTTCTTTGAAAGAATAGATAAAATTGATAAACCCTTAGCCAACCTTATTCAGAAACAAAATAGGAAAGAAAAGACTCAAATTCATGCATTGAGGAATGAAAACGGTAAAATCACTACAGACTCAGTGGAAATTCTGAAGATCATCAATACCAGCTTTGCGCCTTGGGCACCACTGGGCTTGGTCTTCCAAGGTGACCCCGGCACACGGCTCCCTCCCTGACCTCCCACTGCAGCAGTGGGTAAGCAGCATTATGTATGCTTTAGATTCACAGTGGCTCCCCAACTCTCATGTATGTAGAAGGTGACTGAGCAATTCTGGAGGTGCCATAGCTGACTTGCTGTTGGGAGGCAGGGCCAAGTTGGAGGTAAGTCACTGGGGATGTGACAGGGAGGGGCTTATCTGCCTCCCCACCTCCGCCCTTCTATCTGTTGCCTGGCTGCCATGGGTGGAGCAGCTGTCCTCTCTCTGGCCCTTCTGCCAGGCCACTTGGGCCTTGGAGGCAGCAGACCATGCACTAAAAACCTCTTGTCCTTTAAATTGTGTCAGGGTTTTTCCCAGGGACAAGAAAGTGACTAAGATAAGCAGTTTGGCAGAGGTTGTCCACTGAGTGGTCATCTCACTGGGACAGGTGTGCAGGGTTCTGTGTCCTGGAGTGCCAAGGGGCAGGGCCACAGCAGATAAGATTATTTATCACAGGATGTCCAGATAGGTGGTGGTGACATCATGGAACTGTGACAGAGTCCTGAAAAGGGGAAGCCTTTCCACCCATACAAGGCTGCTGTGAGGCCTGCTACAAGCTCCACAGCACAGGCTCCATGTGTCCTCACCTGCGGAAGCCTTCTCCAGTGCCTGCCCTCCTGGCATGTCTAACCATTTCACCTCTTCAGGTCTTTGAGACTGTGCTCATCTCCACTGCCCATCTTAGCCATACGGGCTGTTATGTCCCTGAATGCTCACTGCAGGGCCTTTGCACATGATGTTCTCTGCCTAGAGGGTCTTCCCCACCCTGTCTCCTCCAGTCCACGGTATCCATCCTTCTGATTTCTGCTGAGTGAATCCTTCCCTTCTCCTAAACAAAGCTCCTCTCGCAACTGTGGTTTTATTCTTGCTGTAGTAACTCGAAGTCTTCCTGACCTACTGAACTGGCAGCTATGGGAGGGAAGGGTATGGCCTCCAGAGGCTCGCACCACACCTGGCATACCAACCCATGCTTTCATGGAATACTGAGCTCTCTTCCTCTGTTTTTTGTTTGTTTGTTTGTTTGTTTGTTTTTGTTTTTGCTTTTTTTTTGTCTTTTCAAGACAATGTCTCACTATGCAGTTTGGCTGGTCTCAAACTTGCAGTGATCTTCCTACTTCAGCCTCCCAAGTGTTGGGATTACAGGTGTGTGCCACCATGCTTGGCATGTCTTTTGTTACAGTGGGAGAAAATAGCTCCATCACTGGCAAAAAGCCAGGCGTCATATCTACTGGGCATCGGAAAACCATCAGATGCTTTTTTTTTTCTGGTTTAGATTTCTTCTTATTCTTTCTTTAAATCTAAAGAAGTATTTACATTTCATTAAATTGATTCAGATTGAATCTAAATGAGGGTTAAATATAATTTTCTAAATGTTATCAAGCTGTAATTCCTGTGTCTAAGTAAAAAATAACAAATGGTTGAAAGCGAGGTGCTGGTGAGATTTGGCCCACTGGTTTCAAACCCTCCGCCTCTGCTGCAGATAATCAGATTTGCCACAGAAAGTGTCCGTGCACTTGCTGAACTCATGCTTGATTTTGAAGCCACTTTCCATGCATCAACAATGCAGGGGCTTTGGGATGTGGGGAGGGAGTTTGGTGGTGTCCAGAGACCCCAAGACATCTTCCCAGGCTTCATGGAGGTAACAAGGCAAGGTGGGTGCCCAGCAGCGTTGCCCCAGGGACCCTGCACAGGGCACTTTGATGATCGGGTGGCTGCAGCAGCCGTGGAGTCCTCCTGTGTGTGTCTGATGAACGCTGGGAGGGCACGGCTCCCTGCACTCGGCTGCCACTGCTTGCGATGATGAAACCTCCCTCCTGGATGCTAAGTCTGCTGATGAAAAGTGATCAAAATAATCCTGGGGAACAGGTGGGTGATAAATTAATGAACACAACTTTCTTCTTCAGATTGCACTGGGGGAGAAATTAATTACTGGGCAAATGAGCAACAAAGAGGGCTCCCCACCTCCTGCGGCCTCTGAGGCCTCTGCAGTTTTGTTCTCCTGAAATCTAATTTCCATGAAACACTTCGTGGAAGTGCATGTTGCTAGCATAAGAATTTCTTAGCAAGCATGCTAATGTGATCACCGTGATTCTACAGTAAGGAGGTCTCGCCTGCACAAGGCCTGCAGTTGATGAGGATAATATTTCAAGGAGGCCAACAGTGGCTACAGGCGCTGTTAACAACCAACACATAGCTGGGACAGGGACTAAGCTGGGGGAATTGGACCCCCGAGGGTGGAGATGAACTTTATTTATAGGGTAATCTTTACAAATACATAAAAATTTATATTTTCAATGGCTCACATCCTATCTTTGCCTAAAATATAAGCACTTTCCAGTGTCCTTGCAGAGGATCTGAAGCAAATGGTTCTGCAGTATCACCCTGGTGGTGATTTATAGGGAAAGGCTAATAGTGAGCCAGGTAACCCCAAGGACACCTCCCACTGGCCCCTAAATCACTCCTCTCATGGTCTGAACACCAAGCCCTTCTGCTTTCAACCTTCCTGGAACTGCAAGAGAAAGGACAGCTGCTCTTGGGGTGGGTGGATGTCAGGGGCCGCTTGGTCTCTGCCACCCTGCTGCCTGCAGTGGTCAGCCAGCCAGAGTGTGAGGGAAGCAGAGGAGGGCAGGCTCCAGGGACCAGGCTGAAGTACCGCCCTGTGGGAGGTGTTATCCCCTCATCCTCCAGTACCTCTCCTAGCAGGTACAGTGAGGACTCTGATCCCTGGTCTCTGAGGCAGGTGTGAGAATCAATGGGACCCTGCATGGAACACAGGAGTGTCCTCCCCACAGCCACCCTGGTGGCCCAAGGGCCTGGACACTGCCTGCCATTGGCTTATGGAAACCCTCTTGTCCCAGACAAATGCTTAAATCATTCCAAAGCTGTTTCCTTACAATGAGGTGAAAAATCACATCCTCCTCCAAGTTTGCACACAAAGCAATGAAACTGTAAGTTATTAATTTGTAATCTGAAAACAAACTTCCATACAAACATAAGCCACATCCTGTGCTAGTGGCCCCAGGGGATCAAAAAATGTTGAAATGCAACCCCACACCCATTCCCGTACCCACCATAAAAAATAAGAGAGAAAATAAGTGCCAGTGAGGATGTGGAGAGAATTCAACCCTTGCACACTGTTGGTGGGAATATAAAATGGTGCAGTTGCTATGGGGAACAGTATCACAGTTCCTCAAAAGATTGAGGATATGACCACCCTGTGATCCCTGCAAGTCCTTTCTTGGTACCTGTATCGGGTAATATGCTATGTACCCCCAAGTCCCCATATAATTTTGATGAGGCTGAGTTATTGGTTTGTTGTTGGTTTGTTGTCTGGCAGTGTGAGTGCTGTGCCCGCCCAGGGGTGGAGTTGACATACAATGTAAGGGAAGGCGGGTCTTCCTCTTGTTCACTTCCTCTTCCGCCTCTCGCTTGCCAGCGCGCCTTGCTGCTCGGGGCTGCCTTGAAAGGCAGCCCTGCCCCGCCATCCTGACTTGGAGCCAACTAATGGACTGAAACTCCCAAGAAACTGTAAGAATAAACCTTTCCTTCCCTAACTTTGGGCGTCAGGTATTTTGTCTCGGCAACGAGTAAAAAGTAACCAAGACAGTACCTACTCAGAAGAATCGAAGCTGGTGCATCAGGAGATATTTGCATATTCATGTGCACAGTGACATTATTCTCTATAACCAAAGGTGGAAGTAACTCAAGTGACCATCAGTGGACAGTAGAAGAAACAAAAATGTGGTCTGTGCACACAGTGGAGTGCTAGTCAGCCATAAAAAGGAAGACCATTCTGACGCATGCAATAGGAGGTGAACATGAAGGACATTATGCTCAAGGAAATAAGCCAGCCACGAAAGCACAGTACTCCATCTATATGAGGACCCTGAGTAATCGGTCGCAGAGACAGATTGTAGAATGGTGACTGCCAGGAACCCAGGGGAGGGGACTTGGTGTTCGATGGGGACAGAAGCTGAGCTTTGCAAGATGAGAACATATCTGAAAGTGGACAGTAGTGATGGCTTAGAGCAACATGAGTGTACTCATTGCCACTGAAATATTGAAAATTGTTATGATGGGAAATTTCATGTTATCCATATATTACTAATGAAAACTCAGTTATAAAATGATGATCTCAGACTAAGAGTATCCTTAGTCTTAGAGTACTTTCCTGGCATATATAAGGCCCTGGGTTTGATTCCCAGCACTGCCAAGAAAAGATGGAACAAAGAAAGAAAGGAAGGGAAGGAGGGAGGGAGGGAGAAAGGGAGGAAAGTGTTTGACTATTTTGAAGTCACTAAATCTAAAGCAGCACAGAGAAAATAAGAGCGAGAGAGATAAGGAGGAAGCCTTTAATGCGGAGGGCATGGGAGAGCTTTAGGGGTAAGGTGGGGTGTGAAGTTCTCAACAAGAACAGAGGAGTGTAGTTACCTTTATCAACTTTGGCTGGGGGAGGAGTTTGGGGAGGTGGGCAAAATGACATATTGACAGGTGATTTGAAGGAGCATCTGCCTGTGTAAAGCAGGAGACAGAATGATTTACTGAGGTCTGGGGGTGGAGGCTTGGGGGGTTGTGGAGTCTTGGGATTGGAGAGGGCTTGGTGCAGGTGCAAAAGGGAGCGGGAGGTTTATCTCTGGAGTGAGAAGGAAAACTTGGAGTTTACTCTTGGAGAGCTAAGTTGTTTCTCTGGGAGAAACTTGTTTCTCAGTACCAAGTTGGGAGGATGCTAAGCCCCAGGCTAGCAGAACCTATCAGAAAGGAGCTGTAAATATAGTATCCTTTTTCCTTTTGATCAAGAAAAGAACCTGTGACCACATTTATCCCTTTTCTGAGAGGGGAAGAAAAATCATTTCCAACTCTGCAACCCTCTTCCTGACTCTCCTGCTCCTTGTTACTTGTGGGGGTTGCAACTTTATAGGAGATGGGCAAGCGGCACCTCCAACTTTCACGCAGATCTCAAGAGGCCACACTGAAAGTCTCCTGGCCCTTCAGTACCCAGAATGGTGCCATGGTACTTGCACACAGTCCCTTAGGACAGAGCTCTCCGACACTAGCAGGGAGAGCCTCAGAAGTGAGCAGGTGGATCACACGTTTAGAACCAGATATTAACATGCCCTTCCCAGAAATCTCGGGCAGTTCTCTCCCCAGGGAAGGTGAGGGGCAGCCATTGGGGTTCCTACTGAATGATGTCCATCTCCCAGGTGACAGGACCTGGTACCATCTCCCAGGGAAAGCCCAGCATTTGAGAACTCCCTCCACAGCTGTGTGCCCTGTGTTGATGTCCTCAGAAACTGCCACATTGGAGGGGCTGTGCTCGGGTGGCACATGGCCATGCGGTCATCATTCAATTTGTGCTTAGGTCCTTCTAAAGAAAGAGGAGCTCCCTCGGAGGCAGAACTCCTACCAGGATCTGCGTAAGAAATGGACGTGGAGCTGGTCTGTGTCTTTCAACTGGCTTTGCAGACGCCATCCACTAAGCTGCTCAGAATCACTTGAAAGGAAACAGAACTGCACGCCCCTATCAGAGTAAATGACAGGAGAGTTTCTGTGAATAAACAGTGCAATCCTCAGTCAAAACATTAGAGCCATGTTTGCTTTTGTGGCAAAACAACCACTTTCATTACTAAATTATAGCCCAGGCTTCCGATCACCGTGTTTAGCCGCTCAGTTCATAATCTCTGTCTTTTTTTCATTTTTCTCACACAAGTATTCAGAGGGCATCTATGGGATAAGGGATCTTTTTTCCTGCATTATTTCATCTTCACTGGGTAAGAAGAGCATCTGGGAAGTGAGGGTGCACGCAGGAAGACGCCAGCCACTGTGGGCGCTCACAGGGCTTCTGCAGGGGCCGCTCTGACTGGGACCCACTGTGGCCCCCTGTGAGCTATGAGGCAGTAAATACAGGGCCTGGAGCCTGACAGATGGGTGCTCACATTGGTTGTGTGACCTCTAAGTCTCAGCTTGCTCACCTGTAAAATGTCAGTATGAATACCTACCTCATGGGGGCCCCTTCTGTTCTCAGGCTAGGAATCTGGGACACCAGGGAACTCCTGACTAATGGAGACCCTGGAGAGCGGGAGCAGAGGCCCGTAGGCCTGACTTCCTCTCCTGGGGAGAGTCAGGGCCTAGCCCAGAGCCTGCTCCTCTCTGCTCCCCATACTTCCCTCCCTCTTCCAGCTTCCGCAGGCCTCAGTTTCTCTACAGAGACCTGGCCTGGCCAGGTTTCCCTGAGGCACATGGGCAGGATCTGGACCAAGTCTTTGGGGATAATTCACAAGGGGTGGGATCTGGCTGGCCTCTGGCTGTGCAGATCTGCAGACAGGGATGCCAGGGCAGGCACAGAGAGGGGCAGGCTGTGCTCAGACTGGACAGCACATCGGATGGTGGCCTTCAGAGTGGCTGAGATGATGCAAAGTGTTGGGTGCAGGATGTGAACCAAGGTCAGGGCTCGATCTGCTCCCTGCTTTTGTCTGAGGCACCCTGGGCCAGACCTGGTCAGAGTGGAACAGGGATTACATGACAGCAAGAACTATGCTGACACTTTAATGTCACTATGGTGACATTTTTTACTTTAAAAACTAATGAACTTTATTTAGGTGTGATTTATGTATAGCAAACTACATTTGATGGAAGGATGCAGGTTACTGGCTTTGATTTCACATCCTGCAAAAGCTGTGGCCTGTGCTATACTGCTCCTGCACCCTCCCCTCCCTGGGAAAGGTGGGCATGAAGCAGCTCCCCAAATAGCTCAGCTGCTTCAGCACAGTCACCTCCCCAACTGTCTGGGGCCATCCCTTAGTTGTGCTTGTGGATGTTGCTTTCAGGATGTCTTCCATTCCACGCTTAATATGCCTCAGGGCCTGTCCTGTTCGCTGCTGGCCCGTCCCTGTCTCCAGAACCACTGCGGCCTGACAGACACTGAGTGCAAGAGCAGAGTGGCTTCCATCACCACTGGCTTCCCACTGACAGCAGCTTGCCTCACCCTGGTTCCCACCCTGCTTCTCCATGCTGCCCGGGCCTGGGTAGCCTCTGACCAGGTACTCCTAGCCCCCTTGGCCGTCACTTCCTGCCCTCTGCAGAGCCCGCTGCTCTCGCTTTCTTGAGTCTTGGACTCCCCTTAGAACCACAGCGTAAGTACCCACCTTTCCCATCAGAAGCCATGCATGAACTTGAGTCCTGGCTCATTCAGAAACTCTCTGGGCTGGTGGCATCCAAGAGTTGGTTTGAATTAAGCCTCAGTGAAAGACTGCATTCACACCAGGTCTCCCTTCACTAATAATTCAACATGATCTCCAGCCTCATGGAATTTTCCATAAGAGCTCAAAATTAGACACTTAATTCCCTGCCGCTCTGCCTGCCACAATTAATGGTTCAGTCCTGCCAGGTAATACCCAGTGACAGTCAGGAAATGGCGGTGCCTGACTGCGTGAGAACTCCATATTGTTCACATCTGTCAAAGATGCAAAACATTTTTCAGTTAAATATTTTAGACAGGCCAAACCTTCAGGCCCACCTTCGCTAGACACCCAGGAGTCAAATGACTTTTGGAGTTCCCCTGGAGCTTAGCCTAACCTGACTCCATGGCAGCCACAGCGACCATTAACCTCAGGGACCAGTATGTCCAACAATGTGCCTTGCTTTTTTTTTTTTCCTGCCAACAAGACAATAATGCTTGTCTACTTAATTAAATTTAAAGCTTCTGGTTAAATTGACTCATCTGAAGTGGAGAGAGAAATCTGAGTGCCAATGCAAATAGAGCAAAGGGGAATAGAGACCAAGAGAAGGCAGATGTTTTATGGCTTCCTGAGATGACAACACAGACTCTTTGCTCTATATGTGAAATCTGCAATTCCCATGCACATTCACACACATAATTCCTTACGTCCAGGATGTTTGACCATATGACTCCCATTCCTGTGCCAGGTGAGTTTCAAGAGGAGTCCAGAGACCACCTGCTCTGACCCCAAGACCAGCTCTGTGCGAACTTTGGCAGCCTTTTCCATCTTGTGCCTCTGTGAACACATCCCTGCCTCTCACTTTCTGTTCCCCAGGGGGCAAGAGGCTGGAGAAGTACGAGGGTGAAGTGCACTGGCCAGGCTGTGGCTGCTTGACCCTGGGTCTAGGACCACCTGTGCTTGGCACAGCTCGGAAGGCATCACCACAACGGAGACGTTTTAAAACAGGAAGAAAATGTTATTTTTCCCTCTTGCCATTTAGAATTAACTCAAGATATTTTCCCCTGATGACTTCACTAAAACTTACTAGGCTAAAAACAAAGTGTTTGGTTCTGATGGAAGATGATTCCAAATCAATAGATGCTGCAGGGGCTGCATGCTGAAGGCACCAGTGAAGTCACTGCCACGGCTCCTGTTTGCAGATGAGCAAAACGCAGCCTAGAGACACGCAGTGCTGCCTGTAGCCCCAGTGTCACAGGGCCTGGGGGACAACCAGGCCTCCCAACTCCAGCCCGAATCCTTTCTGCCACTGGACTCCTCTCACAGGGGACACCATTCCCAGGCCGCGTGGCAGTGACCCCAAGCCCTGTGGAGCCACAGCTGCACATACCACGCCTTCTGGGCATTGATTCTCTTTAATGTGTTTTAGGAAAATCACTGTAATGAGAGCAAAACACAGAGAGCTCTCTCATGGAGCAGAACAAGAATCTCATGGACTTTAAAGTTGACACAGAGTTCTACAAATAACTGGGCATGGTGGTGGATCCCTGTAATCCCAGCACTTGGGAGGCTGAGGCAGGAGGATCATGTGAGTTCAAAGCCAGTCTAGGCTGTGTAATGAATTCAAACCCAGTCCAAACTACATAGCAAAACCATAAAAAAATATAAAGTTCTACAAATAAGCTTTGGCCACATGCAGGTCCTGGGAACACTAGCACCTCGGACCCAATGGGGAGATCTTTGGTTAGGGTGACACTGGTAGAGATTTGTAGGGGCACTGCCTCCACCATTCTGCACCCAAGGATGACCACAGCATCCTAAAAACAGAAGGCCATGCACCAGGAACAGGTATCTCCTTTTCTGGTCAAGAAGACTTCAGTAGAATGAGTGAAGTAAGTACTCCACGTGCCTTCTGCAAAGCATCCCAAGTGGAACTGCGGCTCTCCCCCGTCAGGGCCATGCCCAGCAGGCTGCGTGCTCCCTGCGGCTCCCTGACGCACACTCAGCTGCACCCCTGGTCCTGTCCTGAAGGGTCTGCAGTAGGCTGCCCGAGCCCAGGGCCCCACATACAGCTCCTGAAGACACCAGGGCGCCTGTGGGGAGTGAAATAAACCCAGAGCCTGGGAATTTAACCCTTCTGTGAAGAGACACTGAAAGGAATGTGTTCTGGAACTGTCTTCTTCCATCCTCACGAAGTGGTACTGGGGTTTGAACTACATTGTGGAGCCAGGAGTCATCAGGAGTTTAATGGATTGCAATGTCCCCTATCTAGGCCATCTTTTCCAATCCTGCACACCCAGAAACCACCTCACCAAGGAAACCAGATGATTGCTGTTTTTTTTCCTTTTGTACCATTTTATAAAATGTGCACAATTCACATATATTAAATATTAATAGTCTCTTCCACTTTAGTCCCCAAAGACCTCTATGGCTGGCCCACTTTTATTTTTTCCAGTACGAAGTGCAGGAGGAAGGGGAGGCTACCTTTCCGGAAATAGCATCGAAGTAATAGTGGAATGGAGAAGTTAGACGTGACAAAAGAAACAAGTTAAAATTCTTTCCCACACTTGGGTATTAGCCCTCACTGTATTGTCTTCAGTGGATCTCATCCTGCCCTGTGAATGCCATAGTTCTGTGGGTCTTCACACCATGACCAGGGGCAAGAAGAGCTTCCGCATACCTCCCAGCCCACAGGGCAGGACACAACAGATCTCAGACCCTCAAACCCCCTGCATTACAGATTTTGGTCCCAGATGGGGGATGAGAGATATACTGCTCACAAAAATGCTCGTGTGACTATCATCAGTCCATAGTTCTGACCACATCACAGCTACCCTAGAACTCCATGGTAAGATGCAACTAGCAATGGCCTGAGCAGAGGACAGGTGAGGTGCTAGATGGCTTGTACCAGGTTTGCCTGCAATATTGACCTGGGAGAAGCCAAGACCATGGCCAAGGTCATAGCTTCGGCTGCTGGGCAAAGGCTGAGCCAAGACTCAGAGCAGGTGAAGCTGGGAAATGGGACCTACACACAGACCTGGGGAGGGGAGGATGTGAGCACTGATTTCTGGAGAGAGGGACATGGTCCCCAACATGAAAAGCACAACCTCCCTTGCACACAGAGCTGTAGGGCTGAGCACTGACCGGATGCGCTGAGGGAGGAACCAAAGGTAGAACTGAGTTTTGTGGCGCACGCCTGTAATCCCAGCACTCGGGAGACTGAGGCAGGAGGATCATTCCAAGTTCAAGACCAGCCTGGATTACAAAGTGAGCTCAAGGCCAGCCTGAACTGCATAGTGAGACCCTGTCTCAAAAACACACAATAAAGAACTGAGTCTGTAAGCGTGGGCCTCTCTTTAAGAAACACAGTGAGAAAAAAAGAAAGAAAGAAAGAAAGAAACACGGTGAGGCCGGATGGGGATTCCAGGGCAGGACTGGCAACTGACTGTGGCTTTCCCATGAGTCAGGAGTGGAGTGAGGATAAGCTCGGACCCGAGGTGGGTGACCCTCCTCCAGCTCCTGCCCTCTCACCTGGCTGTGCTTGAAAGACTAAGAGTGGCATCTGAACCTATTCACTTGTCCTCCACCATCAATCGCACCAGTGTGGCCCTGTCCCCCTCACAAGTTCCTGGGTGTCTCTAAGCCCCTGTTAGAGGCATGCAGCTGAATCAAAGCAAGAGAACCACAGCTCCCACTTGTGAGGAAAGGAAACCCCCAGAGTAAGATGGGCAGTGGTGGGCAGTGCAGGAGGCAGGTGGCAGCACAGTAGCCTCCCTGGTCCAACTTATGGGTCTTTCCTAAGCCATTATAGTCTTTAATGGATTGCTGCCAAGTGGGCCATAAAATTCCCATTCTAAATATGCAGGTAATTTGAAAATGGTTTGTGTCAGAGCCAAGTATAGGTTATCACTAAAGCCAAGGATGGGCCAAGAAGGAGGGATTTTCTTTCGCATTATCAGGATGTCGGAAGCCAGCACAGTACACCGTGGGAGAATGAAGCCACAGCTCACAGAAGAGCCTAAAACTGCTATAATTACCACTACAAGTGTTAGCAAGCCTCCTCCTAGGTGCACAATGGAACTTAATCATGTTACTTTAAAATGGGGATCTTTTAATCCCAGCACTTGGGAGGCTGAGGTAGGCGGAGCGTTGTGAGTTCGAGGCCAGCTTGGGCTACAACGCAAGCGCAAGGCCGACCTGAGCTACATAGTGCGACCCTGCCTTAGAAAACCAGGGCCGGGAGTTTGGCTCAGTGCCTTAAGCGCCTGCCCTGGCAGGCGCGAGGTTATGAGTTCAATCCCTGGTGCCACAAAAAAAAAAAAAAAAAAAAAATGGGGATCTGACTCCTCCCCAGGCGCTGTCCCCCCTGCACCCCACATGGCCTTGCCTTTGTCGGGACTTCTCACAGTCTATGCTAACAATTTTTCCTATTAATATTTAATATATGTGAATTGTGCGCATTTTATAAAATATGTTCATGGCACAAAAGGAAAAGGAAAAAAACAACAATCATCTGTAATCCTCACCACTCTGCAAAATCCACTGAAGGCAAACATTTGCATGCATACAATTTCCTTCTTATGTGAAATACACATTATTAACCTAACAGCTGACAACAGAACCGCTCTCAGGAAGACACTGCCTTGCTAAGAAAGACAGAGGAATGGGAGAAATCAGTGGGAGCTGGGAGCATCTCCATCTTCCCTATACCTGAAAGCTGGGGGCAGGGGTGCTGTGAGTATCCCAGGGAAGGGGATCCATTGTTCCAAGAGGAGTAGGGGAGAGGGAGAGAGGGAAAGGGCAGAGGGCACAAGACTGCACCTTCTGTATGACTCTTCACGACTCCCAAATTCTCCTTAAAGTTGGCTGAACTCAAAAACTCTTGGTGCCACTGACAATGTAGCTCAGTGGTACAATGTGTGCTTAGCATGGCAAAGCCCTGGGTTCTATTTCCAGCACTGCCAGAAAAGAAAGAAAAAGGAAGGTAGGTAGGGTGAGAAGGGACGGGAACAGAAGGGAAGGGCAGGAAAGGGGGTAAGGGGAGGGGAAGGGGAGGGTGGAAAGTCTGGTACTAGGACTTCTTTGTTATGGAAGTAAGAGATAGGGAGCCCATGTCTGAGCGGTCTGTGAAGACACCCTCCAGAAGCATGGGAGACCCTGCTCCTGCTTGCACTGCAGATATCAGAAGAATTTTAGAACCAGAGATGGTGCTGCTCCATTAGCGCTCAGCACTGAAAAGGCCAGTTGGCAACTTGTGAGTCTTGCACTCCCACTCAGAGCCCTCTCCTTGCAGAAGCGCCTCGCTCACAGCTTACACACACTTGAAGCTGTGCTGGCGGTCTCCTCTCGGCTGTGCACAGCAGCCTGGATGGGAGAAGGGATCACATAAACTGAAACCTGCAGATGATAGATGGAAAAATCATGACCATTTCATGACTTTTATAAACCCTCACAAGTGGCAGAGCGGGGAGGTGGGGGTCCCTTCTACCGTCAGCCATAAATAAGGAGATTTTTAAAAATATAGACCCGGTATTTATGTGGAACATTATAATTTAAAACATTAGCAATATCAACAATTAAAGGCTTTTAGATTCTTTATAAAAAGCATCATAAGAGGAGGTTGGCTGCCCTGGTTTTGCCTCATGGCTCCCTGCATGGAGAAAACGTATTTCCTAAGCTGTGCAAAGCATACTGCTCCCTTCCCAGTGTGGGATATCTCTGAGATTTTCATCAACATGGTTTTCTGCTGTCACAGCCTTGGTTTTTATACCTGTGGACTTTTCTCATATGGTTTATTGAGTAACTTCTGTGAGGCCTGGGTCTCTCCAACTTCACTATGCTATCACTGCTTTCCAATTTTTTAATCACTTCCAGTTTTTCCTCTGGTCACTGAAATTCACATTTTGTTTCTTTGTTACTCCCCCGACTTTGTAGCCAACTCCCTCTTGCTTACCCATTTACGTGACAAGACTCATGGGTTGATCATGAGAGACGGAAGGTGACATGCTTTGCCTACTACATGACACTGTAACCCTAGGAACAGAGAACAGCACCTGCTGTCATCTCTGGAAGCTTCTGACCGTGATCGCTGGCTCATCTGCAGCTTTCCAGGAGCAGGTTGTGGAGACTGCAATACTCAGAGCCGACTCAGTGGTGACTGACTGGATGTGGGCTGTGCTGAGAGGTGGCTATCACTTAACTGGGCTGTGAGCTGAGATCCCTGCAGGTCAGAGCCATATGAATAAGGGCTGTCTGCACAGCATGCTTCCTATACCAAGGGTGTAAGGAGTAAAATTTAATTTGGGATTCTTTATGCATGGTCTTACTTGAATCTCTCCCCTTTTTTCTTTCCAATTTTGGCATTTTCTTTCCTGTTTTGAGTCACATAGTCTCTTTATCCTCAGTTCCCACTTTCCTAAGTTTCTCATTCTTGGCCCTGTTTGAGGACCTGTGAATCCAGGTTCCAGGAAGCAGCCTGTTAAATGAAATCTAGGTCACCAATCGCCTAGGTGAGCTGGGTGTGTCCTCTGAATGATGACAACAGGGACAACTTCCTAAATTAAAGAGATAAATCATTGCCTGATTCCAAAGTCCACACATAGACACCGTTGAGTGTGGAGGAGTTGCTTTCGGGCAGGTAGCTTTGCTGAATGCTGCCCAAGGAAGGGCACAGTGGAAAGATACCACAACCACTCCACCATCGAGGGCCCATGAAGGTAGCACCAAAGGACCATCAAAGGGAACTCCAACGGACAGTCAGGAAGCAGGACACATGGCCAAACAAGGAAGACATCAAACCCAAATCCAGCTTCTCTTGGGAGAGGGGAAGTACAGTGACGGGTCTCCAGGACAAAGCTCTGGGTTGGGAGCTCAGCCTCGCCAAGTGGCGTTCCTCCTGTGCTTTCTCCAGAGGAGAGGTCCCATCTGACTGCATCTGGGACACGAGAGTGTTCTCATCTCTTCCGGGCAGGGGTGCTTCATTGTCATTTTCTATAAAATGGAAAAAATTGGTCTCAACTTACCCAGCTCAGCGTAGGTCGTCAACAAGCATCTTTTAGGTCTTATGACAAATGCATCATTTACCTTGGGAGCAGAGTCTTAGCAGGTATGCAGAGGCAATCAGTGCTGCTTGGAGCCCAGGAAATCTCACAAGCCTCCTTCATGCACTGAAGCAGGCTGTTTGCTTTGCTCTGATAATGTCTCCCCCAACAGATGCTTAGTAGCTGCTCCAGGGAGTTCACAGAGCACAGGCAGAAGCCTGAAGGTTCTGGGAAGAATTCAAGGAAACTTAAGGAGGAAGTCAAATGCTTCTTGTGCATGAAATCCCAGCAGCAGTCTGATCTGGACTTGTTATGATTCCACCTTTTCCTGCTTCTAATGACCTTCTTCTTAGGTGAAAAAAGAAAATCAGAGTTAGCTAATACTATGGAAATGAATTCTAAATGCAGAACGAACAGAGAGAAGGCTTGGACCACTCACATGAGATCGTGCACCAAAGGCATATTGCAAATTGCTCAATAGCTGCTCTCCTGGCCCTGAATTAGGGGTCTAAATAGCAGGAAGGCCCAGGAAGACAGACCCAAGGAAGTGATTTTCCTGAGCTTTGGGGTTGCAGAAGGAGCTGCAACCCTGACATTTCTCTGAGGTTTCCATTTATCCTTGGAATACTGATCTTTCCCCCCAATTAGAAAAAAAAAGGGATTAAAGAAGTCTGATAGAGAATGTTATCTGGTTTATAAATTCATTGCAAAATTGCAAAAGCACAGACATTAAGGCACACTTATGAGTTTAATGGCTATTAGTACTTAAATTAGATTAAATAAAATTATTTCTAGATCACATGTGCAATTACTACATATACACAGAGACAGAAGTACAGTTTTTTCATTTGTTTTAGACCACCACTCTCCATCCACATGCCACGTACCACCCCCAGCAGCGGTAGAGAGGTAGAATCCTTGGCAGTGAGAAGGTAAAGTCCTTGGCTTCACTCCCCGCCATCTACAAAGTCAGAACGCAGAGAGGCAGCACCCTGGAATCTTCATTTCTGGGAACCCTGTACTGTTGTGTTCACGAAGTGTTGCACCTTCTGCTGAGAGGTGATCTTGTTGGCCAGTGCCAGATCGTGCAAGAGCCCACCCACTCCTGGCCTGGACCTGCTCCAGGGCTGGATCCTCTCTCTTCAGCACAGGCTTCACTGCCTAAAGATTGCAATGACGCAGTGACGGTGAGCTTTTTGAAGATGAGAGCCCAAACCGCAGCCCCAAACCCATTTATTTATCACAAAGTGTCAATGCAGCAATTAAACTCGAATACTGAGGTTTTAGTTTAGAAGAAACAACTCATACATTAGCATCTTTTGTCTTTAAAGAAAAACAAACATCAGGTGTGCCTTAGGTTTACCACCTCTGGTCCATGGCCTCAGAGCTGCTTCCCAGATGCTTGCAGATCACATGTGCTTGGGCGAGACGGTGAGCCTCCCTCCCACAGGCCTGGCCAGCTGTGGGTCCTCCCCCAGAGCAGCCTAGACAACTGTCCCCAGATTCTGGGTCAGCTTTGACCCTCAGAAAGCTCCTGTCCCTGTCTGCCCAGAATGCAGGGGAAACACATGACCAAGACCTCTGGATTTATTTATTTATTTTTGTTTTAAGGAGAAAAAACAAGAAAAACTATGATATGAAGATTCAAAATAAGATAATAGGAGAGAAACAACACCCTGCGTATTATCTTCAAAATAGTTATTTATGTATTTTCCTTTTCTCTTCCTTCTTTTCTCCTTTCCGCCATTCCAGTTTCTCTTTTCTTTTGAATAGTTTCTTCCCATTTCCCAATATCTATCGTACATTTTGGATCTTATTTACTCTTTCAGCTTCTCACACTAAGGAGACAATACGAACAATATTTACACATGAGAGTCTGATTTATCACGCTTATGAGTATCTCATGTTGCATCCATTTACCTATAAAAGTCTCAAGTTTATCCTTCTTTTTTTTATTTAAGAGAAAATGGACACAGAAAAGAAAAACAAAAAGCAAAAGAGACAAACAAACAACAACAACAAATCCAATACAATAACATTATAGGTTTACATAGTGAGATGATTGGAATTTGACAGTGGTTGTAATATTGCATATCATTACCTTCAAAGGAGTTGTTTAGATTAACAGATATAGACATGTAAAATTGATCTAATCATATGAGTATTAACTGTTCTTTTTCAATAACTAATGCATTTAGTAGTATAGTCATTTTAACTACCTTATGTATACCTATATACAAATTTATGTCTTTTTCCTTTTCCCTTCCTTTTTTCCTCCTTTCCCCTTATAATATCTCTGGTTATCTTCAAAATAACTGCCCATATTATCAGGCACAATACAATCAAACAAAATAGTACAGGATAAAACCAATGAAAAACAAAACAATGGAAGCAATACATAGTAAAACAACACTGATTACTATAATGCTTCATGTTACCTTCTAAGCAGTTGCTTATATCATCAGTCATAATACAATCAAACAAACCAAAATAGGATAAAATCACTCAAAACAAAACAATGAAAGCAATATAGGGTTTCAAAACAAGGTGATCAGATATCAATAATGGCTACCATAATGTGCTTTGTTATCTTTGCAATAGCTGTCTGTGCCATCAAATATCATAAAATTAGGCAAACCAAAATAGAATAAGACCAAACTAAACAGCTCAATTAAAACAATACAGGACTCAAATCCCGATGACAGATTAACAATGGCCACTGCCTGTCCTTTTTAGACACTTCCTCCCCTTTCATTTTTACAAAAACTGTATTTTGAATCTTACTAACTCCTTTAGTTTCTTTGCACTAGGGAGATAACATGAAGCTCACCCACGTGGTTCTAGGCCATTTCATCCATGAATGTGATATTAAATTGTATCCATTTACCTACAAGAGGCTTGAGGTTATTTTTCTTTATAGCTGTGTAGCTTCCCATTGGATAAAAATGCCATATCTTTCTTATCCACTGTGTAGCTAATGGGCAAGCTAACTCCACTTCTTTCTAGTTCCCTGTCACATACAGCATTGTTCTCTCTCCTTTGACTTTCAGTCTCTGAACTCCCTTTTGAGTTTAATGTGTTTCTTTTATAAAGCATATTGGTGGATCCTGTCTCCTGATCCACTCTGCTGTGTTTCTTTCCATTGGTGGATTGAGGCCATCTACATTAATGGTTGAGGCCAACATGAACTGCCTCATCTCCACCATGTCATTTTCCTGCAGTTGGCTGCCCACTTTTCCTCTCTATTCAATTGTCTGCCTCACTCAGTGATATCCCTCTGCCACTATTTCTGGAGCTGTGGTCTTTTTTATCTCTCTCTAAAATGTCCTTCAGTATTCTTTGTAGGGTTGGCTTGGTGGTCATAAATTCCTTCAGCTGTTTTTTGTAGTGGAAGTATCTGGTTTCTCCGTTAATTTTGAAAGATAGTTTTGCAGGATACATCAATCTGGGTTGGAAGTTGTTTTCTTTCAGGGCTTGAAATACTTCACTCCAAGCTCTTCTTGACCTGATGGCTTGTGATGAGAAGTCTGTTGTCATTCTGACGGGTTTTCCTTTGTTGGTGATCTGTTTCTCTTCTTTAACAGCTTTTAATATTCTGCTCTTGTGTTGAATTTCTGGAATCTTGATTACTATATGTCTGGGTGTAGATTTATTTTGGTCATGGTTAGCTGGAGTTCTATATGCTTCACTTATCTGAAAGTCACTTCCTTTTCCCATGCTTGGGAAGTTTTCTAAAATTATTTCTGTAAATAAGCTTTTAATTTCATTTGCACTGACCCCTGCTTTTTCACTCATACCTTTTATTCTTAAGTTATGTTTCTTTGGGTTGTCTTGCAGTTGTTGTATTGTTACTTCCAGGTTCCTTGTTATTTTTAAGAGATCTTTCCTTTCACAATCACACACTGCAAACCTGTCTTCAAGGTTTGAAAGTCTAGCTGCTTTTGAGTGGTTTTGCCAACTTTCAATGGCATTTTTGATTTCCTGGTTATCTCTTTGAATCTGTTTCATGTATTCTAAATCTTTTTTGTATTGTTCATTCAAGGTTTCCCTCATTTTCCTATGCTCCATTTTTTCATCTATGTCTCCTTTAGAGTTGCCTAGCAGTTCTTTCATTATGTTTTTCATTTCTTTTAGTTGAGTTAGTATTTCTGTTCTAATTTCTTTTATAGCCTCTTAAAGTTGTTTATTTACTTCAGTTGCCGTTACCTCAGAAACTTCAGTTGTGGGACTCCTCATCTCTTCTGTGTTTGCATCTCCTGGACTTGCTCTGTTTGGATTGCTTCTTTGTCTTGATATATTCCTGGGTTCTTCTGGGCAAATGGGTACTGGGGATCCAGGCAGTCCTTACATTGGCCACAATTTCTCTGAAGTGAGACTGGTTCTTCTAGCCAGTGCTGATTATGGATATCTGATGGTTGCCACTGGGGACGCTGTTACAGCACTGTCTGCTGCCTTTCCCCAGCCTACCTTGGCTCCCCAATGGCTGGTACAGTGCGTGCAGGGGCGGGGTGGCCGCCCACAAACCTGGGCTGGTGGGTGGGCCGGTCACCCGGGGACTCTCCACCACCACCCCTGGAGCATGCGCGGAGCCGCCATCTCCAGACTGTGCTGGTCACCTGCAGGGACCCTCCAAGGTGGCCCCCAGAATGCGTGCAGGGGCAGGACTCAGCCTGAGTGACCTCCACGGGTTTGTGCCCAGCTAGGAGTCCCCAGCCCAACTCCAAGATGTCTCCCAGTCAATCTCCCCCTCATGCAGGAGGGTGAGGACCTCTGCACTCACAGTTCTCCAGGTCTGCTCCCCTGTCCACTGCCACTCTCCTCCAATGCTGCCTCTCTCAGCAGAGGCCTCTGGGGTCGCTGCTACCACTGCAATACCTTGATCGTGCATCCCCAGGTTCCAGCATCTCCTCTCACACAGTGGGTCCAGCTCTGGGCAGAGGCGCCGCCAGCTACCACCTTCTTTGTTTAAGTGTTTCTTTTTACTGTTTCTGTGGGCTTCAATTCTCGCTTTAGATTCTTCCTGGGTCCAGAGGACCCACTTCCTTCCTTCTTGTCTTCCCCATGTTGCTATATTCCGGCATCTGGATGGTATCTTTCAGGGAGGCTATTTACTCTGCTGCTTATTGTTCTGCCATCTTTTTCTTCTCCCTCAAATTTATCCTTCTTTATAGCTGAGTAATACTCTATTGTATAAAAAGGCCACATCTTTTTTATCCATTCCTCAGTCATTGGCCATTTAGGTTGTCTACACGATTTAGCTATTACAAACTGTGCTGCTATAAACATGGGTACACATATATTCCTGTGGTATGATGTTTTCACTTCTTTTGGGAAAATGTGCAGAAGGGGACTAGCTGGGTTAAATAGGGCCTCTAATCCTAGTTTTTTGAGGAACTTCCCTACTGATTTCCACAGTGGTTGCACCAGTCTGCATTCCAACCAACAGTGGAAAAGTGTTCCTTTTTCCTCACAGCCCCACCAGTGTTTGTTATTGGTTGTTTTCTTGATAGCTGATCTTTTTGGGGTGAGGTGGAATCTCAGTGTTGTTTTAATTTGCATTTCTCAAATGACCAATGATGTTGAACATTTTCATGTTTATTTGCCATTTGTATGTCTCCATCTGAGAAGTGCATATTCATCTCGAATACCCAGTTTTGGATTGTGGTCTTTGAACTTAGAGGGGGTGTCTGATTTTTTTCAATTCTTTATATGCTCCAGATAGAAGTTCTTTGTCTGAGGGACAATTGGTTAAAATTTTTTCCCACTGTGTGGGTTGTATTTTCACTCTGTTGGTGATTTCTTCTGATGTAAAAAAGCTTTTTAATAAGATAAGATCCCAGTTGTTGATTCTTTGAAGTATTTCCCATGTAGTTTGAGTTTTTCATGAAGTCTCTGCCTATACTTGTCTTTAAGATTTCTACCGACTTTCTCTTCTAGTAGATTTGGTGTTTCTGTTTTAATATTTGAATCTTTGATCATCCATTTTGATTTTAGTTTAGTGCATGGTGATAGGCATGGGTCTAGTGTTAGTCTTTAGCATGTGGAAAGCCAGTTTTTCCATCACCACTTATTAAAGAGGCTATATTTCTGCCAGTGGACATGTTCAGCCCCTTTGTCAAAGGCAAGGTGACTGAATGTGTTTGTAGTTGTAGGACCTCTGAATTTAAAACCAAGAGAGTCCCAAGCAAGCCATGGGTTGTTCATCCTACTGTCAATCAATAATCAATCATGAAGCCGTGTGTGTGTGTGTGTGTGTGTATGTGTGTACTGGGGACTAAACCCAGGACATCCTGACACTTTATTGAAGTTTGAAAGAGGGTCTTATTAAAACACTAAGTTGGCCAAGTTGGACCTGAATTCACAATCCTGACTCAGCTTCCCAGAATGCAGGGACTAGAGGCATGTACCACCATGCCCAGCTAATAATGAAGCTTTTGATTAGCTTTACCTGGGGGGTCTTAGGAATTGCAATTTGAGAATCAGAGATTTCAGATAACTCTGAAGCAAGTGCTCCAACAAAGGACAGAGGTGGAGATTCCCAAGGAACCAGCAGAGTTGGTCTGAGTTTTGGTCTTGCTGAAAACTCAGGTTAGCTGATTGGGCTGAAGGTGGGAGACTACAGGGAAAGCTGTTTTCTATCAATCTGGGGAAAGATTCACAAGATAGGGACTCTGGAGGGTCCTGAAACTGCTCAGTCATGTACTTGGTCACTGTACTTTTCAAAATGACAGTTGGAGATATGAGGCAGAGCTGCCTGGCTTTAAGCTGGTCCCACACAGCCTGGAGACACAATGACACCCCACAAAGACTCATCAGAGGCTAAGAAAACATAGTCACAACTCACTTATTCCACACTGAGAGAGAAGAATCAGAGCGAGAAGAGGTGGCCTGATGGGTCTGGTGGACCACAGCAGATCTCCAGGCCACCCAGAGCCTGCAAGTCAGCTCAATCTGACAGCAACTGCTTAGAGTCAGCATGGACCCCGCAGGCTAAGGCAGCTTCTCCTCTAACCCCACAGACACAAGCAGTAAGTCCTAGAAACCACTCTCACTCCTGACCAATGGCTGTAATTTGGGGTCCCTACAACCCCTTTTCAGGCCTGATAATTCACTAGAATGACTCACAGAACCAAGGAAAGTGCTATAATGAGGCTTACAGTTTTATTATAAGTAATACAAGCCAGGAATAGCCAAATGGAAGGGCAGCATGCGGTAGAGGTGGGAATGCAGGCAGCACGTCCACTCCTGTACCTGTGGGATAGATGCACACCGTGCCATACTGTACTTGCTCCTGTTTCCACCGACCTCCAGGATCAATGTGGTGAACTTCCTCAGATTCCTTTCCTCTAAATCCTGCCCCACAGAGGAGTAGTCTCAGGCAAAGGTGGACATTTAGGATGTTAAGCTAGTCAGCAGAAACCTATTGTACTTTCCTCATAGATCCAGGGTATGTGTGTGACTAGACCATCATGGGCATACAGGTATCAGCCACTGTGACATGTGCTACATCAGGAGGACTGTCTTAGTTACTTTTCACTCATTGCTGAGACAAAATACCTAATGCCCAAAATTAGGAAAGGAAAGGTTTATTTCTTACAGTTCTTGGGGGTTTCAGTCCATACTCAGTTGGCTCCAAGGCAGCGTGGCATGGTGGGGCTGTCATTCATGCCACCGCAACAGCAAGGTGAATCGGCAAGAGAGGGAAAACACACCTTCTTCCCGCCTTTACACTGTATGTCAGCTCCACCCCTGGGTGGCTACAGCAATCACATCACCAATCCTGGCGCTAGACAACAAACCAATCACAACACCAAACTCAGCCACATCTATGCCATGATTACTTGAGACTTGGCAGGGCCATAGGAATATAAACCATAACAAGGACCAAAGGCAACAGTGGATTCATTTTCACTATGGACCCACTTTCACTGGCCATTTCCCCTCATCTATTTGGAACATAACATACAGCCACAGACTGTCTTCATGCACAAGGCCTTGGGATGGAAAGTACTCTGCTCAACACAACAATGTGTACAATAAGCACCAGATATGTGTGTTGAATGAATGCAGGGAATAAAGAAACAGACTTACCTTAGTCCATTCAAATATAAGACAGAAAGAACACCAAAACATGAACTGCAGTGCTATTGATAACACAGATTTCACATAAAGTGTCTGGTGAACTGGATCTGACAAATTCTGCTGCTGGGGTCTCTTGTCCACACTGGCCAACCCACTTCTGCCTGGGCACCCCCACCCCACTAGACTCCCCACTTCCTTGTAGCCAACTTTGGCTCATGCACAGATGTTAGAGGAGATCTCATTACTCTGAGCTAGAGCGACTGTTCAGAGTCCTTGTCAAGACCACGAGTTTTTGAGCAGCTTTTTAAGTATTTTGAAAGTATGTTCTCCTACGTACTCACTTCTGAAAGTCAGAGGTCCCCATTTGAAAGAGAATAGCTTTGCTGTATACAGGACATTCAGCAACATCTCGGGGCACTTTGAGTCATCACATTAAGGGTAGGTACCTCTGGCATGGTGTGTAGGGCCAAGGGCTGCTGACCATCCAACCACACAGAACAGTCCTAGACAAGGCACACCCCCCTGCAATGTTCTCGATGTTACATCCCCAAATTTTTAATGGCAACTTAATCTCCAGTGCCATAGTATCAAGAGGACAGAGCTCTCATGAGTGAGATAAACACCTGACAGATTAAAGGACGAACTACTGTTCCTCTGCCGTGTGGGGAGATGCAGACTCAAGGTCCCTCAGAAGCAGGGGCCTGGACTTTGCCAGGTGCCAAATTTACCAGCACCTGGATCATGGATTCCAGTATCCAGCACCATCAGCAGTCAATGCAACCTGAAATATTTTGTTACCGGGGCAAGGCAGTAATTGGGGAAGACACAGTCCAGAAAGTCAGCACATCAAGGTTGAGGAACAGCTCAGAGGAGACCTTGGGACCTTAGCAGTTATTTGATGCATTGTCTTGGTTTTCCTTCAGCACAGTCCATGGATGTACCCCATCTACCCAAAATTCCTTAAAAAAAGAAATGTACACAACGTGATAAGCACTCAGGAACCAGGTCCTGTTCATATTGGGCTGTCATGAGTTGCAGGACCTGAGAGAGACCCTGGCCACTCTCCAGGCCTCAGCTTTCTTTCATCTTTAAAATAGTCGTAAACAGTGGAAAGAAATGATAGAAGTGTCGCATAATGCATCCTTGGAGGTTTAGAGGGGTTTAATAAAACAACTCACACAATGCATTTAATCCAAAACCTCATGGCCAGAAAATATTAGCTGTTACTACTGTGGAACTGGGCTTGGTAAACTTATAATTCCAGGTACTTGAGAGGCTGAGGCAAGGGTCACTTGAACCCTGGAGTTCCACACCAGCCAGGGCAACATAGTAAGAAGCTATCTTTTAATAATGACAATATTGTTGTGACTTACTTTAGTTTTTAAATTTTCTTTTGAGGTTCATTTGCTTCTCCAACCATCTCAATGAGAGTTTGGAGAGGTGGATTGAAGTCCTTTTCCTGGGACACTTAACTCTTGCCCAAAAGCTCCAGGGTAGGGAGATCAGCGCTAGTCAGCAAGGTGAGTGCCAGTATAGGACAGGTGCTCCCATAAAACCAGCAGGGATGGCTCTAGGACTCCAATGATACAAGATCCATGGACACATATCTTCCTTTAGCCTATCTCTAGAGGACTCACAGCTCCCAGCACAATGCCTGAACATCATTTCACTCACACGAACTTGGTGTGGTACTCAGCATGCAACAAAGTGATTTGCTTCTTGGAATTCTCTGGAATTTAAAAAAAAATATTCTCAGTCTGCAAGGGATTGAACCTGCAGGTGCAGAATCTGCAGATATCAAGTCCCAACTGTAGTTATTAAAACAAACAGACAGAAAGCATCATCATGAATGTCTTTTTCATTCTAGTTTTTAACTTAAACTGGACCATCAGTCAACTTACTGTATTGAGTGACTTGCAATTAAAGTACTTCTTGTCCAATCAGCAAGACTCAGCATCCACAGCTCGGATCTGGGCCCTACTCTGAGCCCATCACCTAGGCTGTGGGTGTACAGCGGCCCCTCTGACATCTTCCTCCTCCTAGAGTGTCTGGTGACACTTGCCTAGAGGGAGCCCAGAAGTTCAGGCTTCCAGGCCTGTGTCCATGCCCCTCATCAAACCCTTTGCTCTGTTTTTCTCCACACGTTCATTTACCACATATTATCGAGTGCTGAACCTCAGTCGAGCATCATCCACATCTTGTCCTGACCTCCTGCCCTGCCATCTGTTCCATGAAGTTGCATCTGAAAAAGTCCTTAGATCACTCACAGCACTGCTATAGAGAAATTCATTCTAGAAGAAAGATGCAAACATGAAAAGATAGTGGCTTTCCTTTACTACAATAGTCCTTGTGTGCATGCTTATTCATAGCTTACAAAACACTATTTTCTGTATCTCCTCTGATCTATTTCTAGTTTCCCCAGAACAGCTGAGGGGTGCTTGGTGGAGGGGACATGGTCATTGCCATGTTCAGTGTGAATCACACCAGGTGAACACCATGACAGTACTGAAAGAAGGTCAGTAACTCTGTAGCTTCCAGTGAGGCAGATGCCCAGGTTGGATTCACAAATTTTGCTTAGTCACGGGAAGAAGGAATGCTCTGTGTGGCCCTTGAAATGCTGGCAACAAAAAAGAGATTGCCCCAGGGTAAGAGGGAGAGGGTAAGTGTGCCCCACTTTCCAGGGCTTTGCAGATGTCAGCCTACAGATGCATTCAAACAGGAGCAATAGGAATTGATGTCACTCCAAACTTCCTATGTTAGAAAACTCAGGTAGCTGCCAACTCTAAAGGCAGATTGCAGGCCCAGTGTGGGGCAGACCTGCAAAGAAGCAGGGAGCATGCAGAGCTGTTCCTGGGAAATCTTGACCTATGAGATGACCTTGAGGAACAGGAGAATCCTTGGAGCATGGTGGAGTTGTGGACACCATGGCTAGGAGCCAGGGCTGAATCCTCCCCATGGGATCTCAAGTAGCCTATGTATTAAGAGAAATGCCTCCTTAGAGGTCTCTTAGGTCTTCTTATGTGCTTCCCGAATGCTGTTTCACCCACAGCAGGCACCCCATGCCTGCAGGCTGTAGCATAGCCCCTTCTTCCACAGATGCCCTTTTCCCTCCCTCCTCCTCAGCCCAGGGTTATTTTGAGGACACCTTCAGGTACTCTGGTGACCCTGGAGGACATAGGGGGTTGAAAAGAAATCTCAGAGAGCAAAACAGTAAGAAATGAGGTATAAGTGAGAAAGAGAAGTGTCATGTCTGCAGAACCCTGTGAGAAACCACGGCAAGTTTGACTGAACATGAGAGGGCAATGATGGTGATGAGTTCACTGAAGAACCCGGAGAGGGGGCCAGGGCAGGAGCCAAAGGTCAAGGAGCCCCATCCATAGAGTGAAACCCCAGCCACCCTCATCAGAAAGGCCAGGGGCTGCAGGCGATTGCCTGGGCTGGAGTTGAGGGGGGACTTCGGCTCCAGAGTGGGGAACCTGCTGTGGCCACGCCTTGCACAAAGGCCACTGCAACCTTACACAGAAAACACTCTGTCAGCAATTGTCAGCTCAGCCAGCCACCCCTGTTATTGTTCTTGTGGTTGAGGATTACCTTTTCAGTATATCTGACGTAAGTCTCCTCGTTTCAACATTGAAACCTTCTTGACTGAGCTCATAGTTTACTGCAGCATGTAGGTCCCCATGGGGATTCTTCTCTGTTCCCAAGCCAGATTCTTTGGAGAATCTCAGGTTATTATTTGGGTTGATAACAGCGAGAACCACCATTTGAACACAAGCAAAGCTGAGCCCAGACCTGGCAACTCTAGGGAATGCCAGGGAAGCTGCTGTCTGCAGCTCCCCTGAGACCCTGTCCACCTCACAATGGGCAGAACCTGAAAGGAGGTAGCGAGCACCAGGGCGGCCTTCGGAGTGCTGGAGGGAGTCCCACGCTGGCACGCAGCCAGCACGAGAGCAAGGGACTTTACCTTGAGTGTGTGCAGCTGGCTTGAGCTGGTTGGGCAGCAAGACTTGGGCCAGGCTTGTCAGATTTCAGGGATAGAGAAGTACTTAAGGCTAAGCCTCAGGAGTGCAGAGAGAAGAATTCACACCATCTCTGGAGATTTGTCCCCACACCTGGTGTAGCCAGCTATGAGTACATGAGGATGCTAGAGACAATTGGAATAAATCAGGAGAGAGAGAAGCCAGCAGAGCTCATGGGGTGTGATAATAGTGAGAATCTATATTGTCTTTGTCCTCAGTTCCTGGCACGGAGCTCCTAAACCCTGTCTCTTTTATTCACAATGCATCCTTCTTCACCTGAGTTTATGTTAATATGACCCAGGGTAACCAAGGCCAGGGACCCTGAGTAGGACAGGATGGAGCTGGTGGAACCTCAGTCACACTTTGGAGGTGGGGGTGGGGGTGTAGGAGACTCAGGCCCATAGAAATTCCTGAGCAGCAAAAGGAGGCAGAAGCAGGGTGAGGGACTTCCGGGCTGAGGAGCACATCTCCTGCCAGAAGGATGGTGACCCCCAACTCCACGAGGATGAAGCTCCTGTACTCAGAACCATTTTGGATGTGGCTTCACTTGGGTGTCTAGCTGCACCCTTCATAATGTCCTTTCTAAGTCAATCAGTCACATAAGTAAAGTGCCTTCTCAAATTCTGTGAGCTACTGTCGCACAACTGAACCCAAGGAGATGGTTGGTCAGAATACAAGTGACTGGGACTTGTGACTGGTGTCTGCAGTGGACTGCCTGACTGTCTCCCAGTACCATCTGCACACTTCGTTGTATTTAGTGTTTAATAAAGACTCCTGCAGAGTTAATTTAACAGGAATCCAAAACCCTGCATGTATGACCACCTCCCCATACCTGCTCCTTTCTAGGACAGGTGGCACTGGCAGGACAGAGGTGGCACTGGTTGCAAGGGGATGCACAGGGTCAGAATTGGGCAGAGTTATAGGACCCCCAGCTGGGTCAGAGGGTTGCACAGTATAGGGAGAAACCCACTGTGACCATGCCTCCTTTCTTCAGCAAGAGGGCTTTTTCCCTTGGAGGTAATAATTCTGTCTGTCTGTCTGTCTTTTTTTTTTTTTTTTTTTTTTGATACCAGGGATTGAACTCACAACCTTGTGCTTGCCAGGCAGGCGCCTGCCTCCAGGGTGCCCTGCCCTCCTCTCTTTCCATCGATTTCTTTCTTTCCTGAGACATATCTTTCTACAGAAATTTCATAGGAAGTAGAAAATCTGAGTCTTTGGTTTTCTCAGAATGTCTTTTTCCTGCCCTTATTCCTGATTAATAATATGCCTGAGAACAGAGCTCTAGTTGAAAGTCATCGTCCCTCAGAACACCAAAGGCTTTGTGTCATTTTCTTTCACCACTCAGTCTCGCTATTAAGAATTTCAATGCTGTTCTGATTCCAAATCCTTTCTATGTGGGAAAGCACCCATGCGCTCCCACACCTGCCACACCAGCATCTTTTAGACATTTTCTCTTCTGGGGATCTGCAATGACAATGTGACATTTGTTGAAGAATGCATCATCATGGCCGTTTGGGCCACTTACATCTGGAAAGTGTGTGCCCTTCAACTGTGGGAGATTTCTTTAATATGTTTCCTTAATGTAAAGGTTTTGATCACAACTTGTTCTCTCTCTCTCTCTCTCTCTCTCTCTCTCTCTCTCTCTCTCTCCCCGCCCCCTGTCTGCCCTTTTCTTTCTCCAGTCTTCTTTAGCCTGAAGCTCCTGGATGGGGTCTTTATCCCCCACTCCACCAACCAGGCATTTGTTTTTCTTGTTCACTTCCAAGTCTTAGCTTGATCCTCTCTTCCCACTAATATCCTATTTTTAATTCCTAAATTGTCTTTCATATTCCCTAAAGCTGTTAAGAGGGTGTTTTTGATTTTCATTTTCTGCTTCCTGCATGATCTGTGTTTCCTCTGGATTCTTTTTCTTTTTCTTTTTTTCCTATTTATTTTCATTTATCTGTCTTTGATATTGAAGACGTCCATCAAATATTTGTTCGCATTAAAAACTCAGATGACAAAGCTGCTCGTGAACTGTGTTTCTGAGGATGCGGGGGGAGTGGGTCTCCTGAGGTGAGGTTGCTGGGTGGGAGACACATTTTCCTAGGTGGGAGGCCAGTCAGGGACCACTTAGGCGGACAGAGGCCTTCCCTCTGCTCCAACACGGATCAGGGAGGGCAGAGGGCATGCCAGGCTCTCAGGCTCAAGAAGGGCCTGAGAGAAGACTCACCCTCTAATCCACACCCTAGAGGACACCGCCAGCTGCCACAGTCATTATCCCAGGTACCTCTCTCTTCCCCCAGGTGGAGGCAGAAGCTCCTGGATGCAGGGTTGTGGGAGGAGACTCAGGGATTAAACCACACCCGTGCACACCCATAGCACTTCCCAGCTTTCTGTGGGATCTCACACTTCCCGCTCCTGTGGGATTTGCAAACCATTTCACTTTTTACGTGTGTTCTCCTTTGATGCCCAAGCCAAAAGCACCTTCTGTCCCACCAAGTCACCAACTACCTCATTTTTCTAGCCTGAAAAAAATTCATTGAAACTTCCTGTCAGCTATTATCTCTTTTCTTAACATTTGTTTTTCTAAGTAATGCTTTTTATCTTTAGAGTTTTGTAACAGAAAGAAAATTACTTTGTAGTCAAACTGCTATATTTTCTGACTTTCCTTAGCATTAGTCAAATGTCTGCCACTTACTAACAATGAAATTTGAGGGAAGTTATTTACCACTGGGTTTCAGTTTCCTCATCTGTGAAATTATGAAAACAATTGCTGTCTGTCACAGGCCACTGTCCTCTTCTGGTGATGAACTGAATAATTTATATAAAAATATTTACAATTCTAAGAGGAATCCAGGATATATGACCACTTTACAAAAATCAACTATATTACAGTACAGGAGCAATACACAACTCCAAAATAAAATTAAGAAAACCGAGGCATTATGGTAACCATGGTTCATTTCCTACTATCTTGTTTTGAAGTCCTGTATCACTTACACTGTTTTGTTTTGATTGGCTTTATTCTGTTTTATTTTGCTTGTTTTATTGTCTTTAAGATAAAAATAACAAGAAAACCATTTCACTCATAGTAACATGAAAAAGAATGAATTTTTAGGGATAGATTTAATCCCCAAAGTACAAAACTTACACATTTAATACTATAAAATATTGTTGAAAGAAATCAAGAAAAAAATCTAAACAAATGAAAGGACATTCCATGACCATGGATTGGAAAAGATGATACTGTTAAGATGGTTGCTTCCCAAAACTGGCCTATGCCATTAACAGAGCACCTATGGAATCCCTACTTTTTGGGGGTTTTTTCTTCTGTAAGTAAACAAGCTGATCCTACCATTCATACAGAAATGCGAGGAGTTCACAATAGCTAAAACCACAGAAGGAAAGAACAAAGTAGCAGGGCACACTTCCTGATTTCAAATTTTACTGCAAAGCTATAGTAACCATGACTGGAGCTGGCCTGAAAATAGATGCATATGTTAACAGGACAGAAGGGGAGGCTGGAAACCAGTTCACACAAGAATGGCCAGTTGGGTTTTTGGTGAGGGTGTCCAGATGATTCAAGGAGGGAAGTGTAGTCTCTTTTGGTGCAGGGACAGCTGTGAAGAGAAAAGTGTGACATCTTTTCCACACACAAATGTCAATTAACTCAAAATGGTCTATAGCCCAAAGCATAAGAGATGCAACTAGAAAACTCTCAGAATATAAAAGCCAATCTCTGAGCTGAGGTTAAATAATCGTTCTTGGGGGTGGGGATATAGCTCAGCGGCACAGTGCCTGCGTGGCATGCGTGAGGTTCTAAATTCAATTCCTGATACTCACACACACAAAAAAATTATTCTTGGGGACTGAAGTCTGAATCTCTCAAGCTGTTTGGCCTCAGCTGAGAATATCGGGGCTATCTTGGACTTCGTAATAGCTCTTTACTTTCCACTTGCACGTCTGATTTAATGTCACCATGACTATTAGGTAAATCTCCTATAATGTGTGAGGAGCGTGGCAGACCTCTGGTCTCCACCAACCCTGAAGTTAGGAATGCTGTACGAGGATGTGTGGGCTTAGAGAAAAGATTCCCCCACTTCGCTGCTGCCTGTCCACCTGCTGCCTCACCAGTATATTTGCTGAATGTATCGACTTACAGTCTTTTCCATTCTTTGGCTATAAAAGTCTGCATCACTTCTTCAGTGATGGAATGTAACTTTTTGGGGTAAATTTGATCCATGGGCACTCAGATTTAGTTTGGAATAATCTTTTTTTCCTTTCTTTTTTTGTTTGTTTGTTTGTTTGTTTGAGACACAGTTTTCCTATGTGGCCAAGCTGGCCTCAAACTCAAGGTCCTCTTGCCTCAGCCTCCCCAGTGCTGGGATTCCATATAGGCATAAACTTGTTTCTTATTTCCTTTAAACCAGAGTTACTATTTTACATTGATACTCAAAGCATGAGCTACCAAAGGACAAAAAAAATGGCAAGTTGGTCTTTATCCAGATGAAAAACTTTAGTATTAGGACACAATAATGAAAGTAAAAATACAACCCCAGAAAGGAAGAACGTGTTTGCTAGTCTGCCAAGGGGAATATATCCAGAATACAGAAAGAACACTTACAGCTCATAATAAGAAAGTAGATGACCCAATTAAAAAAAAGAGGCAAAGGTTCTGACTAGATATTTCTCCAAGAGAGGTACAGAAGTGGTCAATAAACACAAAGAAATGCTCAAGATCATCAGTCATCAGGGAAACATAAGTCAAAAGCACAAAGAAGTATCACTTCACACCTGTGGGATGGTTGTGACACAGTAAAAAGAGCACATTTGGTCTTTGCCCCAGGTCTGTGTCACAGATTTCCTACAGTCCTGGTAACTTTCTGAGAATAGGAGAGTCTTGTTCCTAAGCTGCCCTTTTCGACCATCCTGAGCGTGCTGAAGTGATTCCAGGGTCTGTAGGTAGTTTAGGGTGATAGTTGGTTCGAAGGGACTCAAACAGTGACTGGAGGGTTGAAACTATCAGACCCTAGCTCCAGGAAGACCAGCAGTCTAATCTATAAAGCCTGCTTAATGATAGCAATAAGAACACCAAAACAAACCAGTAAGAGAGCTGCAGGTTAGCGAGCATGGCATTGCAGGGGAGGATGGCGTACGCCTGGAGCCCCAACTCCTGCCTTATACCTCTCTTCCAAGCACTTTCAACTTGTACCCTTTCAAATAAACTGCTGTTATAAGCGCAGCACTTTCCTGTGAGTCCTTCTAGAGCAATAAACCTGAAGGGTGTGGGAACCCCCACATTTGTAGTCCGCCAATCACAGACTAAGCCCTTAACCTATGAAGTCTGACACCAATTCTGGGTAGTCAGTGAAAAAGCTGAATTGAATTGGAATACACTTGGGCAGTGTCAGGAAATTGGAGACTTGGTAGTTATTTGGAATACCCAACAATGGTGGCACTCAGGAAGACAGACAGTAACAAGTGCTGGTAAGGATGTGGGGAAATTGGGACCCATGTCATCACTATTGGAACTGTAAAACAGTGCAGGCAGCTCCTCAGATCTTAGGCAGACAGTTGCTACATGACCTAGCAATTCTTCTCCTAGGCATTCCCAAGAAAAAAAAAGTGCATATATCCACATAAAACTTGTGCCTGAATGTCTGCAGCAGCATTATTCACAAAAGTCAAACAGTAGAAACTGCCTAAACTTTCAGCCCATGAATGACAAATAAAATGTGGTATACAGATTCAACAGAGCATCACTTGGAAACAAAAAGGAATGGGGTATTGATTCATTCTACAACGTGAGCAAAACTCCAATACAGAATGCAATTAAGTGAAAGAAGACAGTCAAAAGGGCTGTCACAAGACAGAGTGCAAGGAGGCCCCCCAAAGAGGAGACAGAGATCTCAACTCTCCCCCTACATGGGGTAGGTTGTAAGTTCATTGATTTCTGTCACAGAAAAGAATTTTTGAGAAGGATAAAGAGGTTTATTGGCAGAATTTTAAAAATATACACTCAGACCAGAGTGTGGGCTCTTATGGGAAAGGCATATGATAGTCTGGGACTAGGGATTTTTATGTGGTTTTAGTGAGGTCCTCCAGATGAGTGATCTAGGATGTGTACTCCCACTGTTTGTCAGGCTTTCCACCTGGCAGGCTGAGTTAGAATGCAAACCATTTACCTGTGTTCAAAGCTGAGATATGCCACCCACTGATACTGCTGCTTTCTTGAGAGTAAAGGCCTGTGGGAGGAAGGGCAGTTTATAGGTGAAAAGCATAGGACCAGAGCCCAATTCACAAGCTTATTGTGTCCTTAAGACCCTTTGAAAATAATTTTTTTGCAGTGCATTTCCTAAAAGAGAAAAAAGCTTGGATAACTCTTGTGTATTAAAGCTGCAGTTTTTCCTCAAAATTACTATTTAAAAATTATAAATGTTTAGTCTCCTTTTTACTACCTTTAATTTTTCTATCTTACTTCAAAGCCACATATAATAGGATTTCATTTATATGAAATGTTCTAGCTTGATGTGCAGGTGCACACCTATAATTCTAGCTCTCTGGGAAGCTGAAGCAGGAGGACCACAAGTTAGAGACCAGCTTGGGCAACTTAGGGACTTAAGAGAGAGAGAGAGACAAGAAAGAAAAAAAGAGGGAGGGAGGGAGAGAGGGAGGGAAAGAAAGAAAGAGAAAGAAAGAAAGAAAGAAAGAAAGAAAGAAAGAAAGAAAGAAAGAGAGGGAGGGAGGGAGGGAGGGAGGGAGGGAGGGAGGGAAGAAGGAAGGAAGGAAGGAAGGAAGGAAGGAAGGAAGGAAGGAAGGAAGGAAGGAAGAAAGAAAGAAAGTCCAGAACAGGCAATTCGCTAGAGACTGAGAGCAAATTCATGGTTTCCCAGGACAGGATGCCAGTGGGTGGGTGTTTAGAAGTGACTGCTAATAGGTCCAAAGTTTCTTTCTGGTGGTGAAGCAAATGTTCTAAAATTATATTGCAGCAGTGATTGCACAGCTCTGGGAATATACTCAAAACAATTAACTGTGAAAAACAAGTGAACCGTTATGGTGTGTGAATTTATATCTCAATAAAGTGGTTTGCAGAGTTTAAAGTTAAATACAAAAGTCAATTTTCCCCTAACATTATTATTGGTGAAAACAGAACATGAACATTAAGAATCAGCTCCCTCGCTGTACTGAGCAATGAATTAACAATTAAGTGACGTGGACATCTCAGATGCTTCCCAGGGTTGCTGCTCAGAAATACCATCTCACAAACAGAACCAAGGGTCCTCAGGAAGCTGCTGCCGCAGACCTTACCGAGGGCACAAGTCCTGGGGACAAGGCAGAGGAGGATAATGGTGCAGGGTCACTTGGGCATGTGGCTGCCAAACAAGATCCTGCAGTTTAAGCCATAAGAACCACAGGGTGGGCAAATTTGTCATTTCTCACAATCACGACAGTGATGGCTGGAAGTACCTGTGGTTTCTAAACCCACCTGGCAATCAAGTAGCTACTTGGTGATTAAACAGGATTAAGAACCTGGATTAAAATTTGATTAAGAACCTGGAGGAGGAGAGGAATGGGCCCTGCCTTGGGGCTCTTCTCTGCATCCCTGCGGGTCACGCAGGCAAGCAAAGCCAGGAAATGGCCCCTTTCTTCACCTTCTGGGACACCCACAGGTTACATTTGGTGGTGGCGGTGGTGTGTGTATTATGTGTAAGCGTGTGAAATATGTCACTTGGCAAAAATGAAACAAGACTATGAATATAGCTCAGCTGTGAATATAGTCCCATGGTGGGTGGCATTCTATATATGTCTCATTTGCTTTACTGACCCCCTCTGGTCAGGTATGTTAGAATTATGCTGGTTAGATTAAAAATCTTATCTGCGCTTCCTAAATTTTCCATGAAAGATGAAATTATTTTGCTGAGATATAGGGCAACATAAAGTTACTCTGTAAATCTCCAAAGTAAAATATTTTAATATGTACATTGTGGTGGATTAAAATCTGCTGGTCAACTTGTAATACCTGCTGAACTGAGTCAGTGTGGTGCTGAGCGTGGATGGCCTACCTGAGGATGGTTGCCAAGATAAAAAGGAGAACTGGAGAGGAAGAGTAGTGTTGTTGGTTCTCCGCGGTGCTGTTGGTTCTCCTGTTGCCGTGGAGCTTGTCGAGCTTCTTTCCTGATGTGAACTTGGCTGTTCTCATCATCAGAGGAGCTTAGGACCTTGTCGCTGAGAACGGTTGCAGTTCATTTTGCGGGAGCTCTGGTCTTTACTTACTGCTTCTTGGCTCCAGAGGGGAAGATGTGTGCTATTCAGTCTCTAGGAGAAGTTCATCACACTGGCTTCCTGATATGAACTCGGCCATTCTCATCATCAGAGGAGCAAAGGACCTTGTTGATGCTGAGGATATCTGTGGTACTTTTCAGGGGAGCGCTGGTCCTGATTTTGAGCTTCGCTTCTTGGCTCCAGTGCAGAACCCTCAGCCTCCTGGCACGGTTCTTTGTCCAACTGGCATAGACTTTCTAGCTTCCACCGCTGACCTTGGGGCCTTCCCAGCACAGATCCGTGAAACAGACTTGCATGAGTCATTGTTGTGGGCTTTAAGCCTCCAGTTGGACTCGTGGGAGGCATTGTCATGGGCTCTAGGTTTTCAGCTGAACTCATGCAGGATATGGCCATGGGATCCAGGCCCTCAGCTGGATTCTCCAGGTCTTCAGTGTGTGAACAGATTTCCTACACTTTCTTTGTAATTGACCCCTTGGGTGACCATTATAAATAATACTATAAATTATGTGTCCTGTATGTAATTGTTTTCCTTGTAATCCCTGACTACAACACATATGTTATGGATACTAACCTTAATGTCACGTCAGAATCCAAACCATCTGTCCAAACTGTGTATTTCTCTGAGGTGGCTTCAGACCCAAGGATAGCGCAGTCCAGAGACCAGAGGGTTTTGCTGTCATGGGAGCTTTCATCTATTTTCTAACATCTCCCTAATATGTGGTTGGAAACGGCGAGGGGCTCCCAAGAGTGGAGGCTGTGCCTCCCCACAGGAGTAGCTGTCTCACAGAGAAGGCTGCACGATGGCAGATGTACCTCAGGACAGGGACAAGGATGCCCTGGAAGCTGGTTTGAGCCAGGATCACCTCACCAGAAATGGCACACAGCCCCCTGGATCACATCCCCGTGTCTCCAGCCATGAGCAAGGGCTCAATCCAGTATGATTACTAAGTGTTTCGAAAGCCCTGGATATGTGTGTGTGTGTGTGTGTGTGTGTGTGTGTGTGTGTGTTAATAACTGTGAGCACACTGTGCTATACCAAGACCAGTAAGAACAGAATCACTGGGACTGCTTTTAATAAGTCATCAACATGGCTTTTGAGTGAAGCAGCCTCAGCCTTTCCATACTGACCACAGACACTAATATGCAGCTGAAGTTTGAGCTCAGGGTCTTCCTCCGACTCCTCCTCTTCTGGGGCTCAGAAGAGATTTGACCAGTGTTGCTATTGATCCGTGTCTTCTGTTCGGACTGGATTCATCTTCCCAAGTGCACAGAGTAGAAATTGGACTTTCAGTTTCCGTTATTTGGACACCAATGAAGTTGAATGGAGCACAAACCTCACCTGCTCAAGGTACCTCTCAGAGCAATTTCTGGATGATGAGAAGATGCAGTCAGGTTTTGCAGGGATCTGACTGAAAGCAAGGCCTACTTTTCCCAGAGTCTCTCCATCCCAAGTCCCTTCGTAGTTAATAATGCATGTATATGTGCATCTGATGTGGAAAGATTTATACTGTGTAACTCCTCTGTGTCTGGTACTGCACGCCACACCTCATCTTCACTGGCCATGCAGAGCGGGAGAGAAACTGAAGGAGTTGATCTGCCCTGGGGTGTAGGTTCTCAATTCCAACACCCTCCTCACTTGCATGGAGCCTCACCCCAATACTCACATCCTCTGGATCCTTCTTTTGTTTCCAGGAGCCCTATGTATGAAGTCTGGCTCAGGGAACTGGACCTCAAGGCACACTGAACCCCTGGCTCCCCTGACCCTGAGCAGGACAGAACCTGCAGGCTCTCTGGCTTGCAAAATTCACACCAGGAAGAATTTCCTTCTCGTTCCTTTCACACACACTTCACTTTTTACAAATTCTGTCTGGTATGTTAATGTCATTAAACTCCATCAGCTTGAAAGACCTTTTCTCTTCTTGTTCTGATTTTGTGTCTCAGGGAAATTGAACAAAATTCAACCAGCAAGAGGAAATGAGTTGATGAAGTAGAGTGGCAAGAATCTTAAAAGGATGTGATCGTCTCATTTATGGTCAGAATTGTGCCTTTATTGCTTTTATAAAACAAATGTTGGATCATGATTAAGCACCCAAGCAATAAAGAAAAGCAGAAATAAAATAATGAATCACTCAAAATCTTGGTACCCAGAAATAATCAGTGTTAGCATTTGGAGACAAACCTCAGACATCTCTCCGCCTGTAGTGTGAAAAGAATTTTAGATAGCTGGTGTTACAGATTGGATCTTAACCATCCACAAAGGCTCAGGAGTCAAAAGGTTGGTCCCTGGGCAGCACTATAGAAAAGTGGCGGAACTCTTAGGAATTGGTCTGATGGGATGTCCTTATGTCACTAGAGTTGTGCCCTTGAAGGAGACTGTGGGATCCCAATGCCTTCCTTTCTCTGTTTCGCTTCCTGGTTACAATGTGAGCATTTTTGCTCTACTATATATGCCCATTATAATGTGCTGCCATCTGCCACAGGCCCAAAGCAACAGAACCAACCAACCATGAACTGAACCCTCCCAAATTTTAATTCAAAAGAAACTTTTTCTCTTTAAAGTTGATTATCTCAAGTATGGGTTATAGTAGCAGAAAGATGACTGACAAACACAGATGGATAAATAGACAGGTAAATCCATGACTAGGAAATGCTGCTCTCAAGATGTAGTTCTTAGCTATCCTATTATATTTGAGAAAAAAGACTATGAAAAACAATCACAAAAAGTTGGAATCTGTTTTTCAAAATATATGTGATTTTTCAATATCCAGGTGTTGTTAATGACCTATGCTGTGATCAAGACTTTGAGATTCAAAAGGTTTCCTCCAGTGGCCCTACCTAACCTCACTCTATGTACTGAGTATTATTTCTACTCTTGGGACCTGATATTCCTATTCTACTGTGGAGTTCTGACCCCTGTTGCTTAAATCTCAGTTCAGCATTGGGCTGGTTTCTTTATTGTGATTCTTCCATTCCTGCCTTCTTGACTCCTGAGGACTTGCATTCCAGCACCAGAAAGTTCTTACCTTGCCCTGAGTTCAGTGTCTGTGAATGCCACCTGCTGTCTCTGTGTTTTGGAGAAAATGGTGATGGTATTCTCAAGAAGCTTGTTCTCTTAGAATTGTGAGACTCTCATGCCATTCCCTCTTGCTGTTTTTATTTTTAAAAGTGAATTTGTAGTCATATTAACTTTGCCTAGGGTTTGAACTATGTGCCTCTAGTTCAAGGCTGTACTTTCTCCCAGAATGGATGCTTCTGTATTTTGAATGTGATGTAATGTTCATCCTACCACTGTGTATGCCAGGGGCAGGGAGTTTGCATGATTTCCAGGTCACTTCTTTGTATCTCATTCACACTTAACATGCAGACTTCTGTCCAAAGCTTCTCTTTTCTTCACACACACATGCACTCGCGCACACACACACACACACAGAAAGGGTGATTTTTTTCTTGCTACATTCCCCCATACAGGAGCCAGTTTGCCTCCTCCACCACTGCTACCACCTGTGGACTGGCTTCTATGCTCCACCCTCTCCTCTGAGCCCAGGGGCGTGGGGAGAGAGAGGTGCTCCTGGAGGCTGCACTCCGCTCCCTGTCTCTGAGGCTCCCATCTTCCAGTTCTCTTGTGTGTCTATGCTTTCCTCCTCCTCAGACCAAATCATGGAGGAGAATGCAGGATTACAGACATGCAACACAGACCTTTCCAGCCTTCTCTTCATGCATTTTACAAACATTTACAAAGTGAGAAAAGACCCACATAGACATGGGGGAAGGTCCTTCTCTCGGTTCCTTCAGTGCTTAGCCCTTCCTTTTCCTCACCTTCCTTACCTAAGAACCTTGACTTCCATAGTCATGAGACTTGTGGCACTCCTGACAGCCACAGCCTCACAGGATCAGGATGGGGCCGCAGCAGCGTCCCAGCAACCCAAGCAAGAGGAGTGAAAACCAAGACAGCCTGCAGCTGTAAGTTCCCCATAGTCCCAGACAAAATGTTACCTGATAGAAACCACCAGGTTGCCTGAGATGTCCTCTTCCTGCACAGTGCCACACCTGCTGTGACTGGGAGCCACAGTCTTCAGGAGCTCTGGTGTGGACACCAGGGAACGGTGGCTGTGGCTGCTACTTGAGTTCCTTCTGTTATGGTCTTCAAATGACATGTGGAAGGCTTAATGCCTTGCGCTGCATGCTCCAAGTGAGGAAGATGGCCCTAGAGAACAACTATGATGTGGAAATGTGGTCACAGTTCTTCCCTTTCTTTGACCATGACACAAAAAGAAGATATATTATCAGAAGGAACACCTCTCTCTCTCTCTCTCTCTCTCTCTCTCCTCTCTGAATCTCTCTCTGGATCTCTCTCTCCCTCTCTCTCCCTTTCACTCTCTCTCTCTCTTTTTCTTTGTTGCAGGGCCTTGCCATATAGGTTAGGCTGGCCTTGAACTTACTGTGTAGCCCAGGCTGGCCTTAAACTCCCAACAATCCTCCACAGGCTTGCACCACCACACCTGGCTAGAAACACATTTCTTTTTCATATTTGAATTTGAATTCACACATTATCTTCTTGATGAGGACCCCCTCACATGTCAAAGTCTAGTATATACATGGTCAATATCAAGTACATTACTTGAACCAACAGTACATAATGCCCGCAGTTAGTGAATGTATGCCAAATTAAGTTGTCTTTGTGTACTTATTTCTTTAACTATTCTGCATCGGTGTCATCTCTTTTTCTTGTTCCTGAGATCATGTGTTGAGAATTGTATGCTGAAATCTACATAGTTCCTTCCTTTTAGAATTAATATAGTCACTCTAGTATAACAAATTTCACAGTAGAAGCTAAAAAACTTTCTTTTTTGCCAGTCCTGCTTTATGGAACAAGGAGTTTGTAAGTATGCGGGGATGAATAAGGACAGGATGAGCAGATGTGGACAGGATTACAAACTTTTCTAGCCTCCCCACCACAGATTTCACCTTCCTGCTAATGAAACAGTCTTAGGTCCTTCACTTACGATGTATTCAGATAGGTATATCCTTGAAAAATTTACAAAAGCATTGCATTTTAACCACTGTTAAATAACTGTGTCCTTATATCTTGTCTTTTGGTTCTTTGTATTTGTTGTGCTCTTTGGTGTTGGATAGCAGCTGACATAGTAGAAATGCATACAGTTTAGGTTGAATGAATATATTTATGTAATTTGCAGTCACTATGCATCATTAATATATTGGTAGCTATCCTGGTATGAGGCAGTTTCTAGAAATACTAACTTTCATGACAAATCACCTTGCATTGTGATAGCAATGCAGAGAACCAGGGGATTAAGAGATGTATTTGTGGAGGAAAAATAATCTTAGGCATAAAATCAACAGCTCATCACTGGAAAATCCAGACTTCTAATTTTCATATAAAAGAAAATTTGACATCCACACTAAAATCTCACATTGCCTTTAATGTGTTGTAATGTGGTAAGAAAATCTTGTAATAATCAATAATAATAAGGAATTATATTCCTATCTGTAGATTTGCACAAAAGACTTATCTTTTATTCTCTCTTTAGAAAATTGCATGGCAATATTATTGTATTATCATGAGGCAAAGAATATATAGTCACAAAATGTAAAAAATGTATTAGGCTATTAAGTAAAAATATATTGCACTATTTTCCAGGGGGGGAAATGTAGTCTTCTCATCACAGTTTCCCCAAGCTCACAGCCCACATGAGAGGACCCGGGAAGCCACTAGGATGAGGCCATGGTGCGGGGGTGGACCTTCAGACCCTGGGCTGAGGCGGACACTGGACCCCAGGGTGAGGAGGGAGATGCTTGGCTGCTGTGTGCTGCTGGACGGCAGCCGTGTGTCCAGGTGCAGGCCCAGTTTTAAACAAGCTGCAGGAAGTGCTTTCAATTATGCAAAGCAATGTTCCTGTGACATCGGAACGCAGCACGCAGCATGTGGAACCCCCTGCAGCAGGAGGCAGCACGTGGAACCCCCTACAGCAGGACGTAGCACGTAGAACCCCCTGCAGCAGGACGCAGCACGTGGAACCCCCTGCAGCACGACACAGCACGTGGAACCCCCTGCAGCAGGACGCAGCACGTGGAACCCCCTGAAGGGCTGTGAGCTGGGATCTGCAGGGCAGGGTGCAGCTCTGACCTCCAGGAAACCATGCTGGGAACAGAAGATGAATGTGGCAAGGGCAAGGTTTTCTGAGCCCCCAAGGGCCCCAGCACAGCATTTGTGGGCAGGCTGATTTGCTGAGGGGACTCTGCCCAGTCACCGCTCACCCAACCAGACACTGCTCAGGCCAGCAATGTGTGAGCTGGTTTTGGTCTCCATGGCCAAGGGCCCTGAAGATGGCTAAAGGCACTGCTGCTTCAAGCAAAGGAACAGAATTTGTCTCTACTATAGAGCAAGAAAATGGACACAACTTTTCCCTGGCAAACTCCTGATGAGTTCATTGTGGTAGGTTCTCGGACTGTGAAAGGGGAGGCTGAGGACTTGATGCTGCAGCCTGTCACAATACATAGGGACAAGACAGAGAGCAAATGCCACTCCTCCTGCTGGCACTGCGGCTTCAGCCCAGTCTCTGGCTTTCCATGAAAGTATGAGTTGGGGGTGGGGTGGGGTGTGCAAAGCTGTGTTAACTAATCTGCTAGTGGTGATTATCAGATTGACAGAAAGCAAAAAAACCTAAGCACATGAGCTGAGTTGGGACAGTTGGTAGTGAGTTAGCTTGGCTTCTTCAAAGCCAGGCAATAGTCTTCTCTTGTCTTTGAGTGCTGAAAGATCCTACAGAAGTGAGGCCCCTCTGTGATAAACAAGCCCCACCCTGGATTCACCGACAGAAGCTTCCTGCACACAGCTTCTTTCTGCAAAAGACAACATCTTACAAAATAACATTCTAGCAACAAATAAGGTGAAGAGAAAGGAGAATGGAGGATTCGTTTGACTGCACATGAGTTTTGGGGGTTCCAGCTACCCCCTGGATGTGAACTCTGGTCATCTGTGACTTCGGATAGTAACGACAGATGGTCATGCTCTGCCCAGAGACTCAAGATGCAGAGCAAGAGGCTCTTGTTTGATCAGGCTTTTGTTTTTGGACAGTTTTGCTAAGAATATACCTGCCTTTCTTTATGTTTATTGTCACATGTTCCTGGTCACACCGCACCATTCCAGTTCCAGCAGAAGTCTCTCCATGAGACTGCCCTGTAACGGACCTACACACCATTTTCTCAGTGTCCACTCCCGCAGTCCTGCCTTCTGCAGTGCTCTACCTTAGAGCTCTCTGAACTTCTGCTCCTCTAATTGCAACTCTTAAAACCCTGTACTTTCTGAGTGTGGATTGATTTTCCCAGGAGTTCCAGCCTTGGAGCAGAAACTCCTTGCCTGATTCAAGTAAAAGAGGAGGGATGGCTGTGTAACAGGAAAAAAGGGATCGCAGGAATCTTGCCATAGTCAAGACTAAATGGGTGTCTACATTACTCTTGGCCTGAGGATGACGAACAGCAGCCTACAAGGCACCGACAGCATTCTGAGTCCACCCACTCAGTATCCGTGTGGAGATACTGCACTCTCTGAGACCCAGAGCTCATGGGGAGCAGGAGAGAGAGGCAGAGAAGTGAAATTCTTGGTGTGGAGGATGTGCACTAGATTCTTGGCAAAGGAGCTCACGCACAGGTGGGACCCCATTAGCAGATGGGACTTCAACTGAGAGTCTGCTGTCCTCAGGCATAAGCACCATTAAACATGTATTCCACACTCTTCATTTTCTCACATTATTTTGATCCTAACTTGATTTTTTATTTACTTTTTATTTGGATTTTTTTGGTTTTTGTCGGTTTTGGTACTGGGGATTGAATTCATGACCTCGCACTTGCCAGGCAGGTGCTTGTGCTGCTGAGCTAAATCCCAGGCCCTTTATTTGTTTTTTTGAGAGAGGATTTTGCTAGGTAGTTGAGGCTGTCCCGGAACTTACCATGTAGCCCTGGCTAACCTCAAAATCATGGTGATCCTCCTGCTTAGCCTCCTGAGTGCTGGGATCATAGGTGTGCGCCACTGTGTCTGGTCCAATCCTAATTTTAAAGAGGTTGCATATTGACCCAGGTGGCACAGACCTGTAATCCTGGTTACTTGAGAGGCTAAGGCAGGGGTATTGCAAGTCCAGGGCCAGCATGGGCAACTTAACAAGACCTTGCTTCAAAATTTCAAAATTTGGGTGACATAGCTCAGGACAAGGTCCCTGTTTTCAATCCCTGGTAACACAAAAAGTTTTTTAAATGTTAGAGAAAAAGACAGAGAGAGATGAATCTCAAAGCTCCTAAAGGTTACCCAGCTTTCCCAGGAGAGGATGTGACCAGGTAAGAGAGAAGGATGGTCCTTCCTGATGAGCACTCTACCTACCCTGCACACACCTCCCACCAGCACACACTCATGGACACATCCACACACTGCACCACACCACACATACATACTACATGGGTGTGTACACATGAGTGCACATCACATGCCCCACTTGGAGCCCTTGAGTCTGAGATGAATGCAGCATGCTGCAGGAGAGGATTGGCTCAAATGAACCAGAGTGCTAATTCCCGGAGAGCATTAATATGCTGGGGAAGGCCAGGTCAGTTACCAAGGCCAACATGCAAGCACCAGGCCAGGGAAGAAAACCAAAAATAAAAAGGTGAATTAGGAGTTGAGAAACTTGGTGAAGCAGGGGTGAAACTGAGCAAAGATAAAAGGGCAGAGGTATATCACCGAGAGAAAACGAGGAGTGGACTGTTCTAGACCAGCAGGTAGACACCTGGGCAAGCCCAACAGAGACAAGACGTGGAGACTAAAATGGTCTGGCAGAGACAGAATGACCAGCTAAGGCAAGGCACCACTCACGGGGTGTGGGGGATGTGAAGGCAAGGCCAGGTGAGAAGGCGCCTTGGCCGCCAGAGTTTAGATTAAAGCAGCAGGAGGAAGCCAGTGGAGATAGACACATTGTTGGCTTCTCAACATTAAAAAGCTCCTGGACCTCTTTTTGAAGAGGTAACCTCCAAATGCAAAAGTATTGCTAATACTCCTGGAATTAAGTTTGCTTTGCAATTCTAGCAGTGAGACCATTCATTGGCGTTGAAACCCAATTTCCCTACAACTTGTGCCTCCAAGTATTAAACAGAAAAAAATGAGACTTTGTGTTTAGACGAGGCTTCCACAGATAATCTTCTGTCATTTTAAAAGTAATTTACTCTCAAGTGGATGTAACTACATATACTTTTGGATAGGTATTTAAATTGTCAAATTCTCTTCCCATGTAGTTGCTCAAAAGCTGCTCATTTCTAATTCCAGGATACTTTGATGACCATATGCCACAGATTTCCCCAATATCCTGTCCATTGTCCACATAAATATATTTGACCTAGGAATACAGAAAGTATTTAAATGATTCTATCCAGGTCTGGAGTTATAAATTTAAAAAAAACCACAGAGACCAAAAATATAAATAAGTAAATATCCTAGGAACTATGCTTGTCACCTAATCAGCTTAAGGTCATGTTTTCTATCAGAAACCAAAGGCTGCTCACTGGTCCTCACAGGACACTCAAGGTCACCAGGAGTCACATAAATGAGCAAGGGACCTAGGACAGCACGCCTCCTCCTGAGAGATATTCATGTAAGCTGACTGAGAGGAGAAACACTGCTCTGCTTCTTTTCCCCTATAGGACAAATGTGAAAATTTGGGCTTCACCATCAGAACAGGCTGTGATCACCATTAAACAAACCAATAACGAAAGCTCCCGGGCACCATGCTTGTCCAGCATCCTCCTCCCCAGATGACATTCTCTCTTTCCCTGCAAAGCATTTCACAAAATGCAGGTTTTCCCAAATCCTCTAATTTTCTTGACACTTCCTGTGTTTGAATTCTACCCAGTCAGACTTGTGCCCATGACATTGGTCTATGTCCACAGCTCACTGTACCAATGGCCACCATGTCCAGTGAAGTCTAGCCTCCTCTAATGTGTGCCTCCATTCCCTACCTTATTCCTGAAGCCTCCCATTCTGTACCCACCAGCTCTTCTTATCTTCTGAACCCCACCCACTATGGTGACAGGTCAGGCATCCGGATTCCAAACTCCTGAAATTCAAAGTGCTCCAGAATCCAAAATACTTTTCTTGCTGACTTCTTGGCACAAGTAGGAAATTCCCCACCTGACCTCACATCACCAGTCATGGTCAAAACACAGGTGCATTAAAAATACTGTTTAATACTGCCATTTGGGGTATGTGGATAAGGTGTGTCTGAAACATAAGTAAATTTAGTATTTAGACTTGAGTCCCATTCCCCAGATATCTACATCTACGTCTATATTTATATCCATATCCACATCTATCTCTATTTATAGCCACATTCCAAAATCTGAATCCAAAATACTTCTGGTCTCAAGTATTTCAGACAAGAATGTTCAGCCTGTATTTTCTGTCTCACTGCCAGAGATGCCATCTCCAAGATCATCTCTTTGCCCCCTTCACTTCTCCTCCTAGCAGTGTTTGGATGACTTGATTCTTCCCATTGTCCACAGCCAACCCCTTTGTCTGGCATCTCTCTAATCAATACAATTCTCTCCACTCTGTGCAACATCCTCTTTTCTGATTGCTTGGCCTTTCCTAACTGCCTGAATCCACTTTGTGACTTCACACTTAGGACATCCAGCTTGCACCCAGGGTACACAGGGAGCTGCTTCTAGAAGAAGGTGAACATAGGAGCCTCCCCAAGTAACCAAGAAGGAGGGCTAAGGGTGGCAAGACACATGGTCAGGCCTTTCTGAAGGATTTTCTACCATCAACACTACACAGAAAACACAGATTGGTCCAGACCAGGACTTGTCCAGAAAGCCCTGACGTGGCACATCAGGTATGGTCCATCTAGGTCAGGAACGAAGGCATAGTCACTCAGGTAAGGTAGAGGACACCAGAAGCAAAATACAGCTTGGGGAAAAGAACCAGCAGAAATCCCTCCAGACAGTGCAGCAGGGTCACAGACTTCACATTCATGGAGGGAGCGACTCAAGAGTCTGCAAGCTGTGTCCACACAGTGACTGGGCCCAGGGCTCTGGGGACAGCAGCAGGAACTGCTTCTGAAGAGGACCAACCCTGAAGGGAGCTGGTTCCAATCAACAGGTAGCACTAGGGCTGTGAGGGCTGGCAGGATGCTCCCTCCTAAATGGAACATATTTTCAGAGTGAACCCAGATCACAGCCTCAGATTCCCATGTCTCCAGTAAGGGAAGGGAGTCATTTTTGTCATCAGCATCCTTCTGCCAAGCTATCAACTGGCACAAGTCCATTTGGTTGTCAATCAGAGTTCACACCACATTCCTCTAAAGAGGACCTGAAGTCACTCACAAGGGTGCATGCATCTTAACAGACTTAAAGACTCTAGTTGAGGAGAAGGGGGAGAAAATAAACACAAGAAAAATAAGAGAAACCAAGGGCATAATACAAAGATTGTGCTCTGACCCCACCCCATGCCTGAGGGTGGCCAGCGCAGAGTGGCCAGCACAGAGTGGCTATGCTCAATACCTCCAATCTCAGCATCCCAGAGATAAAAACAGACAGTGCTCAAGAGAGGCACATTATTCCCAGTACCAAAATCTAAGTGAACACGAGTGCATGAGACTCAAGTCTTCTGAGGGCACCATGTGTGCACTGAAGACCCTGCAGACTGCTTGACCTCAGCTGACTAGCACGCGGTGACCGTGGAGAGACACAGTGCTGTGGGGTGACTGCCAAAATAACCCTGGGCCGGTTTAGGTCCTTTCATTTGGTGTCTGACCTCACATTCTTGTGACTAACAGGTTTCTTGGAATGTATCCCTAAGCTTAGAAAACCTCCAGCCTCCACCAACCTTAAAGACAAGAATGCCTAAGATAATACCTGAACCTTTAAAAGAGATTTTCCTGCCTTCTGGAGCCCCCAATGCACCTGGTAAATTATTGATTTGTGAGTTTCTTTTATTATGGTCCCACCCTCACACCTAAGGCATCTGTGGCTTATTCCAGTGGCAGAATAAAAGCATGGAGAAAGCCACCCACACACCCCAGAGTGTTTAAAAAGAATCACACCTTCCACAACTGCTAGTAGTTTTCTTTGAAATTATATTGAATTGTAATTGTAACACATTGGAATGAAGGGATACACTAATTAGAAACTCATTATCAGTACTATTAATCATTTCAGCGTGTTTGTAAACTAGACATCGCTATAAACAAATTCCTTTGTAGTGTACTTACTTAATTATAAATCTTTTTTACAAAGCTGTCTGCCTAAATGAGCAAGGAATTCTGGGAATATCAGTCAGGGATTAGTTTGCCTATAATGGGAACCTATGTATAGGGGTTTCAGGAAAGTGTTTCTCATTCTCAGAGAGTCTGAGTTAGGCCATGTAGGGTAGGAACAGCTGTCATAGACCAAGTCATCCCAATTTCCTGTCTCACCATCCCTGGTTGGCATGGCACATTCCCAGCATGCTGGCACGCATCTCAGAGCTCGCTGCCTCATAACACAAGGTGACTGCTGCACTTTCAGACCTCACACCCGTGTTTCAGGCAGAAAATAGCAGGGGAAAAACATGAAAGAGGGACATCAGTATCAGGAAAGTAAGCATTCCCCCCAGAAAACTTCAGTTTCTGTGTTGTTGGACAGAACTGTATCATGTGGCTCTTCCTAACTACAATGAATTCTGAGACAGCAGGTATCTTTGGCATGTCGCTTTGGTGTTCTAAGCGTAAGCAGAATTCTGTAGTTTAAAGAAAAGAAGCGGGTGGGAGAATGGGAATGGGAGACATAGCTGACGTTGTCTGCCAGGCTAGGATCAGATATTTAACCTTTCTGTGCCTCAGTTCCCTAAGTTATAAAATGAGTGTTAAACTGCATATAAAAATTCCAAAAGTTTTTAAGAGCCTCAAATCATAGGTAATGGTCATCTGCTTTCCCCATTCCCATTTTGAGGACAAAGCCAACCATAGCCTACGAAGTTCCTTGAATTCTTAGGTTTAATCTTAAAAACTCATGAGCCTTTCACTCTAGGTTTTATGTTAGGCTTCATATAAACATATATAACATTAAATCTATGGGTCAAATGGCCACGTATTGCCCTGGATCATGCATACACCCTCCCCAGGTGCCCTGGAACCTGGATCCCTGCCTCAGAAGCTCTTGTCACTGTGGCTGTGCTCTGTGGGTTGGGGACTTACTGGCTTAACATTGTAAACACAGGACAGCCAAGTTCTGTGCTCAACACACGAAAAGTAGTCCCGCCAAGGGTCCTACAGGCTTCCCTGCCCTGGGCTCCACTCAGTGTCCCTCCCTTATTACCCTTGGTCTAGGAAAAGAAGAGCTGGGCAGATGAGGTCAGAGTAACCTCAGACAGGAGCATCCACCTTTCCTCATTCATCTGGGGACAGATCAAGCTAAGCCCCAGGTATCGCCACATCAGAGGTTACCCTTTAGGTAGCTCATATCTTCCCAAAGTGTGGGCTTTTAAAAGCTGCTTTTGTGCACTAGTGATGATAAAGAAACACTGATGTCAGCAGACAGCTACACTCCATAGAACATTCAGGAGATGCTGAGAGAGCCGTGAGCTGAAGGGGACATGGCACCCACAGAGCTCTGTGCAGGTCGCACACAGGCTCATGCTGGCCACCCTAGAAGCCTAGACTCCTGAGCACAGTGCATGCTGAACTCTATTAAGGCCCATCTATTACCCACAAATGGGTCGAGTCTCACCACCGCCCTGAGACGGCATGCAGATCCACTGGATGCCAGCCACATGAATTCAAAAAGCCTCTTGTGCTTCCAAAAGGCCTCTTTCAGAAGGGGCCAGGTAAGAAGACAATGTTTTTTACATCTCGTTTTTGGATAATATCTGCTCCCTGTTGCCTGGGTGATCGGCCATCTCTTATTTTCTCACCTGCAAAGTGAAGAAATATGTTTTCCTTTTAGGAATGCTGAAAATTACTCAGATGCTAATAAGGAAATGTGGTTGCTAATCAAAAGGGTGTGCAGCACCTCATAGGGACGGGCCTTGTTCCACTTATATATTCTGGCTTAGGCTTGGGTTGAAATGTAGAATGTTAAAATGTATAAAGATTTGATTTTAAATTATGTAAATTATATGAATATGAAAACTAAACCTGTGATTAGCAGAGAAAAAATGGAAAGAAAAAGAAGCTGAAAGGATCTAAATGAAACAATAAGTAATGAGGGTGGTAGAAGGAGGAGATGGAGGAGGAAGGTCAAAGCCTGCGGTCCCAAGAACACCCTTGACCATTCGGCAATGTGTCCAAAATCCTCACTGCGTGTAGTAAGAGTGCATGGTACATTGCAGTGCCTCAAAGAAGAGAGAGGGAACCTGAGACTGGTGGTCATTGCCTTTGTTAGTCTATAAAGACTCCCACATCACATTGGACAAAGGATGTGGCAAGCATGCCCAATGGCGCTGGCAGAGGCTGCCCAAAGGGGCCATGGCACCTGCAGAGCTCCGCACAAGTGGACTTCTTTCCTACTTTCCACGAGTGTCCCACCTGGGGTGAGGAGAAGCCGGGCATTAGGACCCGAGGTACGTGTGGCGGGGTGTAAGAAGCTCTAGCTCATTAAGTTTCAGAAAAGTGTTTGCCTCTTGACTCATACAGTTTTAAATGACAAAGGTCAGCGATCGATGATTAATCAATAGAAAAGCAGGAGATGGAGAGGTCACTGGATTCTGGGACAGATTCCAGGATTGGGCTGGAACCCTGGTAGATGGATCCTGCCAGCCCCTGGTGTCTGAGCATCTCAAAGCCCAACTTCCTCACCTTTGGGATGAGGGTGGGTGTGCATCTCTCATAGGGTCATGGAAAGCACACAGATCTCAGGTATGTAAACTCTCCTGCCTGGCCCAGCTTCTGGTCAGAAAGCTCCTGCCATCTTTCCTACTTATTGTCCCTTTGCCTCATTGTTGTGAGAAAGCCCAGGTAAGACTTAAACATGGCGGCCTCCAGGAGTGAGGGCACCATCTGAAACCACACCTAGCAACTGCTACAGGGGACTACAAGAAAATCAATGCTTTCTCTAGATTTTAAGCATAAAGATTTTACAGTAGGAAACAGCTCAAGAAGCCATTTCTTAAAAAACTCCTGTGTAAGGAGGCCCTGATCATGAGAGCCTGTGTGAAGACATTAAGCATGATGGTGTCACCAATAGTCTCCCAACCTTCCATGGGACACTGGCTTCTTTTTTTTTTTTTTTTTTTTTTTTTTTTTTTTTTTTTTTTTTTT
>RJWM01010263.1:0-64191 GCA_004363535.1 Dasyprocta punctata
CTTTAATCCCAGCACTCGGGAGGCTGAGGTAGGCGGAGCGTTGTGAGTTCGAGGCCGGCTTGGGCTACAACGCGGTGCAAGGCTGACCTGAGCTACATAGTGCGACCCTGCCTCAAAAAACCAGGGCCGGGAGTTTGGCTCAGTGGCTTAAGCGCCTGCCCTGGCAGGCGCAAGACTGTGAGTTCAATCCCCGGTGCCGGAAAAAAAAAAAAAAAAAAAAAAAAAAAAAAAAAAAAAAAAAAAAAAAAAAAAAAAAAAAAAAAAAAAAAAAAAAAAAAAAAAAAAAAAAAAAAAAAAAAAAAAAAAAAAAAAAAAAAAAAACAATAACTGAAAGGGCAGCAAAAGGGCAGCAAAGCATTCTTCAAAATTTAGGGACTTTTCTTGATATTGTTGCACCTATTCAGCCCAGCAGCATTTATTTTGAGGACTTTAGGTGTTGATACCACTACTACTTTGGTTTTTCATTTTTTTTATTATTATTCTGTGCAATCATTGCTTTTCTTACTTTGCCCGTGTTGCATAGCCTAAAACATGCACATGGCTTCTTTTTATAAGTAAAATTAATCACTCACAGAAGACTTGGTGAATTTTCTTCATTGCTTTTTGTAAGATGCATGTTAATTTATTCATGTAAGTATTTATGGTGGTCAGTTTTGAGTATTTCTCTACATCATTACCAGAGAGAAGTGATATGGCTTCTGAGCTGTACAATTTATTAGTAACAGCAAGTTAGTTTAAGGTAGCTGGTTAAAGGAAAGAAGGGAAAAACTTGTGCCTGCATAAGGACATATGCAAACCGTGCAATGTCCCAAGATCATTCAGATTATTCAGTACTAGGTTGGGATCAACTTAGTAAGAATGAAATCGTTTCTTTAAGTACATACCATAAAATAGAATTTTAAATGAAATTCTAAATTCAAAAGATATGGACAAACAGGTTAGCCACTTACTCTTTGATTTTTGCTTCCTATGGCATTGTTTCATAAAATTGCTTCATGGAGAGGTGTGAAAGGAACTACATTTTTAAATGTACAACAAATTGCCTCTATCAGTGAGTTAATACAATTTCATCATGAGGATGAAGTGAACAGAAAAAGAGAGTATTTGATTTTAAGAACATTATAACCATATCAGAAGAGTGAAAAAGTAAATAATCCAAGACGCAATTTGCAATTTATTCAATTTATAAATTGTAATCAACAGCCATTTCTAAAAATATTTTTTTAATCTGTTGCCATGTGTTTCTCTTTGATTAGTTTGGCAAAAGCAAAAATGTTTTTATCTATTCATGCTCAAAAATCACTTCTTTCCGAAGCCAGCACATATGACTAAACACTGAAAATGATAGTTTTTGTACAGCTTTACTTCATGTTTGAAAATAACTAACATCATACATATTAACGCCCTTCATAGTGGTGTGAGTCAAAGCCAGATGTGAGATCACAGGATCTGTTTATTTGTGTGTTTATCACTGAAATGAATGAAAAGTTCTCTCCTGTTTTCTTGCTTAGACTTTTATTCCGGAGAAAGCTTATTTATGAATCTTACAGGATCGAATGAACTTTATTACATTGTGTCATCAATGAGCAATGAAAATAGCAAATAAACCATAAAAAGCCTACATACCAACACAGTATTCATTTTGCAAAGTCTTTCTAAAACACTCAAAGTATCTGATGTATTTAATTACCGGTACTTTTGGTTTTACCCAAAATGCATAATACAAATACCTCTCTCTGAATTTACAAATTAAATTTTAAAAAGTAATACAGTCAAAAGAATGTTATGACAAAATAGGTAAATAATCAGTGGTATGTTTGTCATACTGTAAATTTTTAATGTTTTATTACTTTAGAAGTACTTTATTTAAAAGTAATAAATAAATTAAATGCTATGCTAGTGAATTGTAGAGCCATTAATTCTCTGTCTTGTTGCTGTCTAGTTAGCATCCTTTTTTAAATATCTAGGGCAGTAGTTCACAAACATTACTTTCTGAATAAAATGTTATATAAACCATGGCAATTAAGTTTTCTTAGATTTAATACATAAAATGATTTATTTATTTCTTTGTCCATATTGATAACTCTTAAGTTTAACTTTTTATAAATGTGCAAATAACCATCATCCTTATCTGAAATTGTTTAGTGATATAGATTTCATAACTCAGAAGTATTGATATTTATGGATTGTGATACATGCATAGAAATATTCTTTAATATGCACTGGAGTGTTAAACCCAGAGACTGATATTAGCATCTATGTGTCATAACAGTAAGTGGGATTAGAATTTATAATTATACTCACACAAAATTGGTCGAATTTTGCCACCAAATAATTTTACCAAACATTTCATACTTTCTTAGCTGCTCATAATTACATAGGTGATAGTAAGACTATGTTAAATATCAAGTTGTCTTTTTCCTAAGGTATTTCCATGACATCAGTAATGCACATTTGTTTGCATTACATTGCTCTTCTCAATAACTTCATTTTCCATTTGAATTCAACTATACTAGGTAAAATACTTTTACTTTTGTTAAGTATTCACCCTACTAACACTGTTTCACTCTCTAATTTCACATCAGTTTCTCAGTAAAGCTTAAATTTTTGGTACAGTTTTTGTATTGCATTGCCTCAAGACGACATTTTACTTCAGTCGTCTCATTCAAATATGTCTTCCTGTTACTTCATCTCTCTGTTCTCATTTAACATGTGCTGTAAATAATCACTAACAATGCATATTGGTGATGGTTTATATGTTTCTATATATCAATGTTTTGTGCACTACTATGTAGTATAGCACATTTCTATTTATCTTATTTGAAATAAAGGTTCTATTGCAATTGCAGAAGTGTTTTTCTTTTACTTATTCATAACCTAAACAAGTGTTACCAAAGCTCAAGATTTATCTTATAAATTGCACAAAATATACTTTTTCATTACCTAATTAAAACATTGTATATAATTAAGATCAATGACTCATCTCATCTCAGTGTTGTTTGTTGTGACTACACAAAATAAAAGCTCCTCTGACTGTGAATTCTTTCAAATATGGATCTCCACATCTCTTTTAACACTCTTTTCTGTTAATCCAAACTGTGCGATTGTGGAATCCAGTGGGGAAAAAATGGATCCACAGAGACCATGAATACGAAGACCACAGTGTGAAATAAATGCCCTACCTACTCTACGTGGTTAAATTGAAGTATTTCTCTCGTAACACTCATGAAAAAAAATCTCACCATCCCGGTTAATTTGATTTCCATACTGTCTCTCCATGTTTTATTTTTTTAATCTCTGTAAGTATGTTCCCTGACCACACTTTTGTATAATTCTTAGGCATTGGGGCATAGTTTACATTTCCTTTCTCTCGTAACTGCAAAGCTGAACATTTTCCAGATTCTCTTGATGAGTAGAAGCAATTTATGATCTCTCTGGATCCCAAAGAGATAGAAAGTGCTATTCTTCAATCTTTCCCTCAACTTGCAAGTTAGATATAATGGCGTTGGAGGCAACATAAATTGGGATATAGTTATTCAAGTAAATTAGTGCTCTAGATCTCATGATAAATATGAAGGACCAACAAGCAGCAAAAATACACATATACCCAGATAAACGGGCGTATCAGTGATCTTTCTTTGGTTGCCTATTAGTGAAAAATAAAATAAAATTAAAATGAGCTATTTAACTGGGAAGTTTTAAAACTATTGAGTGTATAAAACATTTTCATTTTGCTACTGTTTTTGAGATACTCTCTCTCTGAATTGCTAAATTGCTTAGCATAGGCTCCAATTTGTGATTCTCTTGTTTCAAATTTCCGTAGTGCTGGTATTACCAACATGTTCTGTCAGTCCCAGCTACTACATTTTAAAAACCAGTGTATTACAGCAACCACAACCGAAAAATATCTTTACCCCAGCTAGTATAAGAGTTCTATACTGTAGCTTACAAAAATCACCTTTTACCTGAAAAGGGACATCCTGTGTGAACTCATCAAATGCGTGTTTTGTACTTTTTACACTGTTAGATTGTACTGTATACTGACTTTAGGATAGCCAGCACCTTAGTTCACTTTCATTCTTTTCTGATGTTTTGATGAAATTTGCTTTTAATCCATAGACACTAATCAATTTTTTCACAAATATGGAAAGCATATGCTGGAACCAAAAATAGCATAAAATATTATAGTAATGAAAGCATTGCTGCATAACATTGTTTTATAATTGGAATTCATTCTGATACACAAATGTCATTTATTGCCAATCGTGGAGGCACACTTTTGTAATCCCAGCTCTCAGGAGGCTGAGGCAGGAGGATCATTGTAAATTTGAGACCAGCCTGGGCTACCAAGTGAACCCAATGCCAGCCTGAACCACATAGCAAGACCCTGTCTCAAAAAAGACAAAAAATAAATAAATAAATAAATAAATACAATAAAATAAAATAAAAAACACCAAATGTTGTTTATCTTAGAAAAATTTCAATGTTCATCCAAAAATAATAAAACAAAAAGAAAATCAAAGGATGTAGAAAGTGAAAAAGAAAAAAGAATAAAGAAAACCCACCTCATCACTCTCCAAAGATGTAATATTTTCTTTCAAGATTGCCAATATGTATTGGCTGGACAAATTTTCTTTTAAAAATGTATACAGTGGTATCTTGGTTCATGACTTAATGTTTTTATAATTTGGGGAAGATGGCTTCATTTGTGTTCCTATGGGGAAAATGGCTTGGATGGTGTGTGTACCCAGATGTGGAGTTTGTAAAAGCAGTATTTTGCCAAAAGCTTTTGTTTGAGAATTGAGTTGCTAGCTAACAAATGTATTTACATACTGGACCAATCCTGTACCTGAAAAGTTATTAAAATGGAGAAATACATTTTTCTTTTTTTTATTTTCAAAAACAGAGTGTACAAATAAAATTACGTTATATTCCAATTCCTAGATTATTCATAAGTCAGTGGTTTCATGGAAGTGGAATATTTAATCAGATTCACTCTTGTCATTGGTTGAAGCACTAAGTTTCATTCAGTAAGTTGGTGAATCAAGTGACAAATGTGCAATGAGAAGTATTTCAGCCTAAGTAACCACTATGCTTTTTGATTTCTATGTAGCAATGGAACTTTTTAAAAATTATGTTTCACTAATATGATAGGAAGGAAATGGAAATATATCAAGGGCTGATCAAGTTCCCAGTCACCTAGGTGAGGGTACTATGTAGGATAAAAGAAACAGAGACAGAGATTGAGAATGTTAGCAGGTCCGGAGGGTCAGAGTTCTTATCAGGTGAAGACTAAAAGCCTCCAAACTTGTCATGTGTTGTTAGATAGACAGCTTTCCAGGGGGCCTATAAGGAAATCCAGGGAACGGCGGGGTGGGGGCACTTACAGGATCATGGGCTAGTAAGACATAAAGTGTTCTTGTAGGAGTACAACATTGATTAATAGGAAAATTGTTTATCCCTTGAGTTAATATTTCTTCTACAGACTTTTATGGAAGAGTCAGAGAGTCCTCAGATGAAATGTTTTCTTGCCTTCTGAGATATCACAGCAGTGGCACAGGGAGTTCTGTTTCCACATACCAGCTCCTGGCTCATCAGGCAAGGAAGGCAGGCCGAGGACAGACTCAGACCTTTGATACAGAAAGCCAGTTTATGAATTTGTAGCTCACTCAGGGTGGTGTCCATCAGAAAGAAGGTAGGAAAAATGGGAGGAAGGAAAGAGGAAAGGAAAGGAAGACCAACAACAAAAATTAAAGGAAGATAAACCATAATAGCACTGTTTGATGAAAGTGCATCCAGTAGGGTTTTATTAATGAAGAAAATACAGGAATGGGGAAAATGCCATGACATGATGACCTTATTCAGTTCAAAACGTACTTCCAGAAACATGCAAGTGATCTAGGTTAGCATATACTCAATTTTCTCGTAAATGTACAGTCCACAATTAATTTTAAGAGATTAACAGTGGATTTGTTTAACTCACCACACACCTTTGGTGTTGTTTATGGGAGACAAATATTCATACTTTCATATTTTTTAGGACATCAGTCTTTAAAAGGTATTTAAGGCATTCTCCATTAATTGCAATTGTACTTATAATTTATTAGAATTTCATGATTAATTTTTATTAGTTTATTTGCGCCTTTGCGTTTAAATGAGCAATTTGACTGCAAAGTTTGAATGAAGAGTGGTATCCTGATGACACATTAACTATAGTTTCCCATCAATTACAATAAAAGTCATAAATTGTTAGTGAAATTTTGCTAAATTATGAATCATTCATTTGAAAATTGATAAAGGATATTTTTTTCAGACACATCTCACTTTAAGCTGTAAAATTGGGAAAATAGTTAAATAAAAGCAGTGGATTTTAAAATTATACTTAAAAAGATAGTACAGCACTTGCAAATCACTTTGGGTAGTATTGACATATTAACAATATTAGGTCATCAAATTCATAACATGATGTGCCTTCAGTATATTTGTACATTATAAAATATTTAATCAAAGTTTACAGATTTCAATGCACAAATCTTTCAATTCCTTGGATAATTTTATTTCTAAATATTTTAGTCTCATTTATATTTTATAAATGGGATTATTTTAAATTTTAATTTTAAATAGTTCATTGTTAGTGTATTTCCAGTATTAAGTTGAATAACAGTGGAGAAAATAGTCATTAATAATTAAAATATGATGGTATTGGCATTAAAAAACACATGCAATCCAATGGGACAGAATAGATGGCCAAGAATTTAGTATTCTTGATCTTCAGTGTGGGGGGTCAAGAATATAAAAAGGGAAAAAAAACCCACTTCATTCAACAAATATTTTTGGGACAATGGAATATCCACTTGAAAAACAATGAAATTGAACCCGTATATTTCATAATATATAAAAAATCAAATCAAAATGTGTTAAAATCTTAAAAGTGAAACCTTAAACCCTAACACTCATTCAAAAAAATACAGAAAAGATTCTTAACATTTGGTCTTAAGAAGGGTTTATGGATATGAAACTGAAAGCACAGCAATTAACATAAAAATGGAAAAGTTAGAGTATATCAAATAAAAGAGGTCTTCACAGCAAAGGAAATGTCAACAAAACTAAAATGAAACATATAGAATAGGAAAATATTTGAAATTCGTATTTTTACAAGGTGCTAATAGTCAAATGCAAAAATTTTTGTGACCTGATAGCTAAATAAATAATTAACCAGAACTATTGGCAAAGATATGGAAAAAATTGAAACTTTTTACACTGTTGGTGGATATGTAAAATGTTGAAACTGCTATGGAAACCAGTATGGAAGGTCCTCAGTCAATTTAAGAAAAGAAATATTTTAATGCAGCAACCTCAATTCTGAGAATGTACTCAAACATATTAAAACCAAGATCTTGAACAGATATCTGTACTCACGTATTCTTTGCAGTATTATTCGCAAAACCAAGAAACAGAATCAAATGGTTAAGGACAGAAGAATTGATAATGAAAGTGCATATCCATCAAATTGAACATTATGCAGCTTTAAAGAAAGGAAGTCTTGCCATTTGAGACAACATGGATGAGCTCAAAGGACACGCTAAGTAAGTCAGTGACAGAAGGATAAATACAGCATGATTTAGCTTATGTGAAAACACTGCATCAATCAAACTCATAGAATTAGAGATTAAAGTGGTAATTTCCTGGGCATGAGAGGAAAAGGAAATGAGGAGTTACTAAGTAGTACAAAATTTTATTTTTACAAGTAAAATCTGTTCTCCTGGGATCTACTCAGAAGCATATTGCCTAAAGATATCAATACTGTATTTTGCTGTCAAGGTAGATCTTTTGTGCTCTTAACACACACATGTGCACACACACACACACACACAATGAGTAATAACAATAGTAAGTGGGTGTAGCAATAAATATTTTGAAGTGATGTTAATGGCATAAACTCTAGTGATGATTTCATGAGTTTTTGTCCATGTAAGAACTCAACAATTTGTACATGTTAAATATGCACCTATGTTTGAATATCCAACATGCATCTAATATCATAGTTAAATGAAAATAAAATATCATTCCAATAATAGGGTAGCCCTAAATATTCACAAAATTTAAGGAAAGTGAATTTTAATATATTATGTTCCTAATTAGTGAGGAGTTCATAATTTAAAATCATTCAGCTTTCTTAAAGAGAGAGCAGACATGAAATGCAGAATTAAAACTTAGATGTAATATTTTGAAATTAAACGAAAAAATTTCTTACTTTAATGTATTGTCTTCATTTGAAAACTTAAAAAAAACACAAGTAAAAATATGTTAGAAAAATTTAATATATACTAGTGAGAACATTTTGTCTAGACACACACTGAGGTGTAAGTAGAAAAAGTCTTATCTAACAAACCGAAAGTATGATGTGTGCAGAATAATTCAGTGAAGATAGTAACCAAATCCCTTTAAAAGGATTTAAATAAACTAAAAGACAGAGAAGCATATCTCAGCACTTTGCATTTTTGCCTCAAATTGTGCCAGGCAATATGCAGAGAACTGATAAGGAAATGAGAAAAAAAGTTAAAAAATATAGTATACACATTTAAAAAATTATACTCTAATATGAGCCAAAAATGTTCTCCACGTGAAATGTCTCATGTGCCTTTATGCAAGTATCCAAATTAATTTCCAGATACATTCCAAGTAACCCAGTGATAACCTAAATAGGAGAAAAACCCATTAATCATGTGATGGTTGGATATTAATGACAGAGGATTTCTCTCCAACAAAATGAAAATAAGCATTTTAAGTTTAACATAAATTAAATTTTTAAGTAGAGAAATTCTTGACCCTAACTTTTACTGTGTATGATCTATAACATAGAATACAAAATCAAATATAAAACCTTTTGTGCTTCATGACTCAAAATATTAATTGCTGAATTATCTAATTATTATTATTTTAGAGAATCATTGCATAGGTCTAATGTGTATATTTAAAGTGTTTATTTGGGTCTTCTTTGAAAGTGAGTTGTTAACCAGGCCTAGTTGTATACAACTATAATCCTAGATTTGGGATGCTGAAGCAGGAATATCATGAGTTAGACTGAGGGTGAGTCCAAGGGTGACCTAGACTATTGAGATCTTGTCTCAAAAAAAAATTGTGAGTTATTAAAATAATCTCACAGTATGTATTTGAATGAAATTCACTCATACAAGTATCATATTATATAGCATGGAAAGGATCACAATGTGTGATGTATTCAATCAATAGAATATTTTCCTTCGATAAAAAGAAAGAACAAATTCTTGTTGTAGTCTAGTATGTAAATGGAAGTGATAAACTCTAGTTTGAACAAAAAAGAGTTAAAACCAAAAGAGTCCATTATTGCATACCTCTAAAGAGCAAAAACAGGGATTTACAGGGCATGAGGAAATTTTCTCTTGGAATATACACAATAAATTAAATTAAAGATAAGTGTGATCTTCAACTGCAGTATGTTCACTTAAGCAACTCCAAATGATTAATAAATTCTGGGTGTATCTGTGGATGAGTGACATGCAGAATTGCAAACTGAAGGTAAAAGACTCAGCCTAGTTGTAAGTGGCAACAACCAATAAACTTGTTGCTTGGAGAGAATGAAAAGGGAAAGAAGTTTTTGAGAGGAAGAAGTCCAGTCTTTGCCATTGCTTTTCAAGTGCAGATTTTTCAATACAGTCTCTCTACATGGTGACAAAAACTAACTGTTATGATTGATACATTGTGTCAACTAGAAGTTTAAGTGAGAGACTCAGCAGGGAGCCAGGGTTCTTACTTTGTAAATATCCTCATCCTGTGCAAAGCAAGGCTAGGAGATTTGTGAATGTTACACCTGCCCTGAAGTAGCGGGTGGCCTGTGTGCAATATAAGGGAGGAAAAGAGGCTCGCTCTTGCCCGTTTTTGGCTCTGGCTGCTTTTGCTTGGCTGCTGCCTTGAAGTGTTGTCTCTGAGCCATGCCACCCTGCCTTGGAGTCAGCTGATTATGGACTGAAACCTCTAAAAACTGTAAGATAAATAAATCTTTTCTTCCTTCATTTTGGGTGTCAGGTGTTTTGTCTCAGCAATGAGGGAAGTAACAAAGACACTAACTCTGAGTTTCCAGGATTCAACCTTAACTGCTGTTGGATGTTGTAGCATTCCAGAGCACAGCTGAACATTTAGATTCTTCTGCCACTGATTTCACAGTGGCCATTATGGATTTTCTGTTTATGATTCTATAGGTTTACTAATAATTCCTTTATACAATTATACATATATTTTAGATGGGTTCTGTTGCTCTGGAGAACCATAATACAGTATGGCTTAAACTGATAAATAAATATTGTAAGTTTTATCCAGCACTGCACTTGAGATTTGTGCATTATACTTGATGTAAAGTGAAAAATGGTAACATTTATTCCCCTGTATGTCAATGAATACAAATAATAAACAAACACCTAAATATAAAATCATTGTAATGTGTATTTTTACAATTATTAAATTTTATATTAAATTTGATATTTGATATTGGTTTGTAATCTTAAAACTCCTTTATATTATACATTTAAGCAATGAATACTTTAAATAAAATGAGATGTGGGTTTCTCACTGCTGGGGAAGGAAAACATAATTATTTTAAATGACAGAATTTCTTTCTTTAATTTAATTGAATAAACTCAAGGGTGATGGTTTGGAATATAAAAATTTACAGTTTTAAATATAGATTGTTAAATGTATAGAAAATCATAAGTAAATATATAAATGTACATATATATGTCATTTAAATTCTTTACACAAAGAATGAGAAATAAGATAGCTCATAGATGGTATACATAAATCCCATAAATTATTTTTCTTCACAGAAAATCTAGAAGGATTGGTGTACAAACAGTAAAAATCACACTAGGTAGTTGGTCGATTAAGGGTATGTCAGAAAGTCAGGGAGCCAACTAAAAGGGGGCTCAATGGACAGATCTGGGATATGCTAATCATTAAAATAATGATAGCATTGGATTTTTTTCTCATATTTAATCTTCTTGTCTGGAGGAAGACAGAGTTTCTGCCAATAGCTACTAGCGGCATTAGAAACCAATGCCTGAGCTATCAGTTCTTAAAAGGAGGTGTATCACTTTCTTATGCACTTGGGTAATTTTTAAATTTTTAAACATGGAACATCTCTGGTTTTCAGTTGTCATCTATATCTATATCTATATCTATATCTATATCTATACACACACACACTTAGTTTAATATTCCACTATACAGCAAGAAATTAATAAACATTCAAACTTAAAACCAACATTCACATTTCCATTATAATATACAATTACCTAGTGCAAATTTCAAACAGTGTCTCATTAGCAGACAAAAAAGATCAGAAAATCATGTCTAAAGTCATTTTTCTGGCAATCTTGCTTCAAACAATATGGAATTAGAAGTCCTGAATTAGTGTTTTGTTTCTGACACTGTAAAGAACTCTGGGACTTTGGGAAAAAAATACTTCATCTCTAACATTCATCATAGCTAAAAATGTGAGCAATAAAAATATCTACCATCACTCCCTCACAGAGATTTTGTGAAAACTGTTCAAGATTTTCACGTAGATGTGTGATTCTGTTTTACTTCAGTCCATTTTCAAGATCCTCATAAAACTCTGCTGTCAATGAAATCTTGTCTCTTTTCCAGTGTACAATAATATGTGTTATTGAACATTGTATTTCAAAAAAAAAGCCTTCACTTTATTACAAACTCAAGAACACCCTTGTAAAAGGTGAACAAACACCCCAAATGTTAATTAATAGAGAATCGTGTGCAAAGTGTTTACTTTCTCAAAATGTGTTTTTCGATTGAGAGTTTTCTTATGACAACAAATACAGGAAAGAAAATATCTAAACATTACCAAAATGATTTTATATAATAGAACTAAAGTTTCCAATTTTCAAAATTATAATGCTTACTCACACAATGTGATATAGAATAAGTTCTTGTGTGCTGCAACACAATAGGGTAAAGATAATTTATTATTTATTTATTTATTTATTTTGCAGCACCAGGGAGCAAACTCACAACTTTGCACCTGCCAGACAGTTGCTTAAGCCACTGAGCCAAACTCCTAGCCCTAGTTTTTTGAGGCAGGGTCGCACTATGTAGCTCAGGCTGGCCTTGAGCTCACGTTGTAGCCCAAGCTGGCCTCGAACTCACAACGCCCCTCTTAACTCAGACTCCTGAGTGCTGGGATTAAAGATGTGCGCCACCATACCAGACTCGGGTAAAGACAAGTAACACTAAAGTATTATATAATTTATAAATACCTAAAAGATATAAGTTTGGAGACTCCAAACTCAAATTAATGATGAGATATAAATGTTAATTACCCAGATTTGATCAGTGCACTTCGTACACATGCATTAAAAATCTCATAAATATGCACAATTACTACAAATCAATAAAAAACATAAAAGAAGCTGGGCATGGTGGCTGTTGCTTGTAATGGCAGAACTCAAGAAGGCTGAGGCAAAAGAGTGCAAGTTTTAATCCTATCTTGAGGAATGTAGTATCTTAGTTCTCTAACTCGGTCTCAAAATAATATATAAAAGGGCTAGAAATACAGCTCAGTGAAAAGATGCCTAGTATTGCAAATAAATAAACATATAGACAAATAAATAAACCAATGAAATTAAACAAGTAGAAATGGTACTTTGATTTGATCATTATGTTAATATACATATATATGTATATGACAATTTTCCAAAAATTTCTTCAAATAAAATCAGGATTATCTAAAAAGAACAATAGCAAAAATCACGCCAAGAAGTTTGGCAAACATTTACCAAATAATTATTGGGTGTTCATTATGTACAAAATTCTGTGCTATATTCTTGGAGAGTTTTAGACAAATATTTATAGACAGAAAAATTAATTTCTGTTGTCATTTCTCCTTCTTTTTTATTTTTTTGTATCAGAAGTCAAACTCACAACCTTGTGCTTATCAAGCAAGCTCTTGAACAGTTGAGCTAAATCCCCAGCCCTTTACATTTTTTCCTTCTTTTTATTTTGTCTGTTGCCATTTCTATCAATAAAAATAACAATTTTTTTAATTTAAAAAGTAAGCTCCAGTCATTCTAAATTTTATTCAAAGTGTAAATTAGCACAACTCATTAACAGATTTCATTGCTCATTCATATAAATGCCCAAATAAAACATAAATTGATCTGCATAATTATCAATTAAATCTTAAAATATTTTTGTAACCTTCTGTTAAAACGATATTGTAGATATATTTGTATGCTGAATGCTATTTGAATTAGCCAAAGGTGAAATACTAGATTCAAAATTAATAGTCTGTATTTTCTCTGTTGATAAAAAATATAAATAATTGCAAAGTAAGATCTTATTTTAGCTTCATATGTTTGTAATAACAGATGTCTTCACAGTATTAAAAATCTCAGAGCCTAAAACTAATGGAAATAGAGCTTCAAATTAATTTTTAAAAATGTTATTTATCTGAGGTATTTTAAATTGTACAAAATATTTTATCTAGAGATGCAAATACTGTGAATTTATAAATATATTTTAGTTCCTTTTGTTTCAGACTATAAATTATAAAAATAGAAAATTTATAAACTATTGGAAAATTATTTCAAGTTACTTAATTCTTTCCACAAAGGAAATGTCTTATTACTTAATGATAATATTTTACATTATGTATTCTTAATATTCCATAACAAATTATATTTGCGACATGTTATTGGAAGGTACAATTTAAAATTTATTGGTTTTTCAAGCTGTCATGTATAGAGTCTTGTTTTGTTATGATTTTTAAGAGTTTTTCTTCATCATGAGCTAATACTATTGGTGATTTTAAAAATGAATTGTATAATATAATGAATCACTCAAAAGAGAATTTGGTTCTGTTTGTGTCAGGTCCCTGAGGGGAGCTAAAAATCCATGACTACTTTGAATTAATCATCAGCATGCTTACTTTGGAAACATAGATTATTTTGTATTTGGACCGCAAAATACGAGCATCAACTTTGTCCTTGGATATTTTCTAAAGAAACTTTCATAGTTCTTCATTTTCACCTTAAAGTTCACTTGTGAACCAGAGAGGAGATTTTGTGTTTATTTGCTTGCTTTTGTTGAATGTACTCTGAACGCAAATCATGATTTAGATTTCTAGACCAAGTTCACCCTTTTGTTGGCTCTAAGCTGCCCCTGTGCCTATACAGAGTGTATCTTGACAGCAAGTGTCTAAGATAGTCACCAGAATTAAATAACAATGGCCAAATCCTTTGCAAATTCACTTCTCTACTTTGTGCTTTCAGGGTGATTTTGGCCTCTCATCTGCTATTCATTTCCAACTCAATAATACAACCAAATCATAATTCTTGTATTTCATCTGACCTGTGCACAGAGGTTTTGCAGTATATCATTTAAGAATTAAAGTAAGTTTACGAATATATACAGACCCCAGAATTTTAAGTCTTAATTCTGCATTGATCAGCTATTAAGACCTTGACCATGTTATAATCTACATGATCCTTAGTTTCTTCATCTTCAATAGTTGGTGGGTAGTGGCATCTCAATAATGACTTAAACTGAACAGTAAAAGCCTTAAATTTTTAAAAATGCTTGGTCTTCAATATTTCTGAAATGCTTACTTATTGTGTAGATAAGAAAGTCCATTCACATTGTTCAATATGATAAAATGAACATGATGATTGATTTCAAAAGCAAAATTAGAAAACAAGCTATTTGAATCAATACAAGGCTTGTAAGAAGTGGGACTTCTCCAGCGATTAGGACAATGATTTTGTAATGACCCGTTATGTGGAATCTCTTGACTTCAGACAAACATGATCTTTTTTAATCAAGGATGGTGAGAGCTGTCATAGATTACAAGAGGGCTTAATTCTACCAACATTATCATATTTGGAAACAACTCATAACTTTAAGTAAATAGGAGGTGTATTGGGCATACTATGTACCCGCAAGTCCTCACACACTTTTGATGGGGCTAAGTCTGGCACTTGCTTGTGTTCAGTTTGCTGTACCCGCCCTGAGGTGGAGACGACATATAGTGTAAGGGAAGGCGGGTCTTCCTCTTCCGTGCTTCCCCCTCCCTCTCTCTCGCCAGCGTGGCTTGCGGCTTGCAGCTTGCAGCCACCATGAACGGCTGCGTTGGAGCCAACTTACGGACTGCAACTCCCGAGAAACTGTAATAAACCTTTCCTTCCCTAATTTTGGGCGTCAGGTATTTTGTCTTGGCAACGAGTAAAAAGTAACTAAGACAGGAGGTGAAGCTTTACAGTGTTAAAAGCCTTTAAATACTTAGGATTTTGTTTAAATTTGGAATCAAAACTCTTAGTTTATATTTTAGAGTGACTAAAAGAAATTTGCATCTTACTCGGGAAGCTGAGGTAGAAGGAGCGTTGTGAGTTTGAGGCCTGCTTGGGCTGCAACGCGAGTGCAAGGCCGGTCTGAGCTACACAGTGTGACCCTGCCTCAAAAAAACCAGGGCTGGGAGTTTGGCTCAGTGGCTTAAGCACCTGTCTGACGGGTGCGAGGTTGTGAGTTCAATCCCTGTTGCTCCAGAAAAAAAAAGCAAAACAACAAAAAAAAAATCTTTGCATCTTTTACACATTACACAACAGCTTCAACTTTTATCACATATTTTCAAGCAACAGTTTTTCTTTCTTTCTTTCTTTCTTTCTTTCTTTCTTTCTTTCTTTCTTTCTTTCTTTTGGTACTGGGGATCAAACTCATGACCTCGTGCTTGCCAGTCATTTTCTAAAGAAGAAATTTATTTGCGAGAATTTGATGTCCAGACTTTGAAAACATATTCATATCTTGACAGTTGTAACATGAAATATTGGTGTTAAAATATTAATATGGTGATACGGGATGACTAGATCTCACTAGTTATCCATTTGAAATTTTAAAATAAACTTACTCTTAAGGCAAGACTATTATAAAACACAAATCTTTAACATAAAAATTTCACAGGAACAAAAGGAAGGAAAAATAGTTTATCACTTTCCATTTGGTAACTTTCATAACATACTTTGTTATTTAACCACAGGTTTTCATCTTACTGCATTTCCCAAAGTATAAGTTAGCTTGTTATCCAGAAATACAATAAAAATTATTTAATTAACATGTATTTCACACTAGCCACTAAGACAATTTAAATCCCTGAATTTGGCACATGCTAGGTACTCAATATACTTGTAAATAAATTCATAAATAAATTATTATGATGAATTGATCAGGTAACTTTTTTCTATAGTGCCATATTTATAAAATTACTGATATTCCAAGTTTTTAGTGTTAATTTAATTCTAATCATTTCCTACTTTTGTGTTTTACAAAACAAATTACTTACTGTATATTTATATTTCATGGCATAAAATTTCAGCTAACATTCTTTCTTTAATTAGTTTTAATCAAACAATTTATATCAATTTTCAAAATGAAAATTTCACAAATTGTGTTCTTGAGAGTATCCTGTTTTCTCAATCCTTATTTTTTTCTGTATGGAATTGATTCATTATACTGCTAATCCATACATTAAATATTGATATATTATGAATAATTACCTATTAATATTTACATTTTATTCTTCTATAATCCTTTACATTCTTTATGAATGATTTAGTCTTGAGAAAAACACTGTATATTAGTTCCTTTCACCAGTTTTTCAGATTAATCTGCTTTACCAATTCAATTACTTAAGCAACAGTTAAAGCCCATCTTTCATAAGCTTACACAACTACCTATGCTTCCATTTTTTCTAAAGTGCTTTCTCAGTGGAAGTCATTCTCTTTTATGGTATTAGACTTACAAGTGGCAACAGATGCACTCACATGTAATGAAACACACATCTCTAATTTGGCATTGCTAGTCAAGAGTTTCCTCTTATAGACGTCACTTTTTGTACTGAACACGTTCTCCTGCTAAATTAATCTTTGGTTGGCATTTATATCTACTTGAAACTAGCTTGCCACTTCCTCAGTATGGCACCATGACAACCAAACAGATGGGCCTAAGGACATTCATGCCAGATGATCTGAGTGACAACCAGGTTTAAATATTATAGGATAGTGCTTCTTCATAAAATACTGAAAGCATGATCCCCAACAAATATCTGTGTATTGAAAACATGAGAAAGTGTCTATCATTTCAACTTTATGTAAATTTAAGAATATTTTCAAGTATATGACAAAGTTAAATATAAATTATAATTATATTTATATCTCAATGTATATCTGTGCAGATAACAGTAAAACAGAATGAAGACAAACTTAGTATCCCAAAAGTCATTAGAATCATAAGATATTAGTGAGATATTCCTTAGACTGAGCATTTCTATATCCAAAGTGAACTATTTGTTTCTAAATTGACATTCTTCACAAATGTCACAGTTAGAAAAGTTTTGCCCTCCACACCTTTTATTCTTTACACTTGTCTGTTGATTTACTGATTTCTATTTTATTTATTTTTCCTTATTCTTTATTATTTTTAACTTTCTATTTCCATCTTCAACTCTTTTAACACTTGTGATTACTCAAACCTCTAAAAATCTAGACCTTTTATCAATAGCCTAATTGCACTTATTTTACCCTACTATTTTTAATATTTTCATACAATTATAATTTTTAATAGTCTGAACTTCCAGTAATGTAGCTATTGTATCCAAGTTTTAGCCATCGTTTATTATTAATCTTTTGTTATCTTTATATTCTTTCATTTTTCTTCCTCTAGTTTTAGGCCTATGAGATACTTTGCAAAAAAAATCTGGAGTTAACATATATCCCATGATTAGTAACAATATTAAAAAACTTCAAAAAATATAAGTGGAGAACAGAGTTGTAGCTTGGTGGCACAGCTTCTACCTGGCAAGCTCAAGGTCCTGAAGTTGATTCTTGGTACCAAACAAACAAACAGACAAACTATATACATATGGATTGACATTTTGAACATAAAATATTAATGTTGAATATTTGTCCAAAATAATCACATTTTCTTTACAAGACAGGTGCCTTGAAGGGTTCTAGAATTTAGCTAGTTTACCCAACACAAGGTAAAATAGGAACCTAAGGCAATTAGACAGTATAGATTTTAAAGCATTCATAATAAAACATTGTTTTGTATAACCTAACAATGACAGAAATTCTTTGTTGTCCTAAAACTTCCCATTGTTAAACTGGATTTCTACTACTCTTCCATAAAATTCTGTCCTATAGTTGCAAAGAAATTTAAGTGATGATTCATAGAATTTTATTTTTTAGGAGCTAAGTTTGCAACACTTCGTATTTATATAAGAACACCTCAGGGAGTTGAGTGTTTCTTACAAGGTCACTGAAGGAGCTTCCCTGGAAGGTTTATCGTCATTTTTGCACAGTTTCTGCAGAATGCTCTCACTACATGTGTATATAACATTTATATTTAAATAAATATTTCCATAAGTCAACTGCTCCTATTTCTAATTTGCAAATAGTCCAAGATTCTGACAACTAACCTTTGCTTAATGAATCACGATATTTTGTCAAGTATCTTTTAAAATAATTCCATGTATGTTGACTACTTGATTCCATCTCAGTTACTAATTATTTCTATGGTATCTTTTGTGCTTTAATGTTTCAATCTTGAAATTAGAATTTTTACAATTAACTACATGACTTTTTGAGTTTTATGCCTGTAGTTTTTTATGCTTGATTATATTGTTATTGTTTATTATTCTTATTGCTCAATATATCTTTTATTTTCTTAGGATTCAATAACGTTTTATTAGTACATCTTGGGAACACATGGTGTTTACATTCATTTTGGAAGTAGACATGTGTGTTGAACACATCTTGAAAATTTTTATTCCCCTTCCCCTTCCCATACACCTTCCCCACTCTGTCTCTAGATCCTCTTTCCTCATTTTTATCACCAATGTTATCATCATTGTTAGTTTTATTATTATTATTTTATTGTATGTTTATGACGTGTAAAGATTGTATTCATTGTAGGCAGTTGGTACACATACATGGGACATCTTAAACCTGTTTGTGTTCTTTCCTTGAATCTACCCCCTACCCAATTCACAGACCCTTGGCCCCCTTCCTATTTGCACATACTCTATCTCCCTGTTTCTTTTTATCAAGATTTTATTTTGCTCTTTATTTGTACTTTGGATTACTTAAAGGGAAGAAACCTTATGATATTTAAGTCTGTGCATCTGATTTATTTCACTTAACTTTTATGTTTTCAAACTATATCCATTTGCTATAAATGTCTCCAGTTTATCTTTCTTTATGGCTGAGTAGTACTCCATTATGTATAGATACCACATATTTTTATTGATTCATTTGTTGATGGATATATAGGCTGCTTCCAATATATAGCTATTATCAATCGATAAGCATGTATCTCTGAAATATAATGTCTTCAGTCCTTAGGGGAATACATTTAGAATGGAATAATTGCATAAAATGGAATTTCTGTTTTTGATTTCTTGATAAATCTCCATTCTGATTTTTTCAATGGTGGTACTAGTTTATATTCCCACCAATAATGTAGAAGTGTTCCTTTTCTTTATTGTTATTACTTGATTTCTTGATGACTCCCACTCTGGCTGATGTAAAATAAAATTGTTCTAATTTTCATTTAATGGCCAAAGATCTCATACCTTTTTTTCATATGTTTATTGGCCATTTGTATTTCTTCTGAGAAGTGGCTGTTCATTTCACTTGCCTATTTTTGACTGGGTATTTCATTTGGTAGGTCTGCTTTGAAGTTCTTTATATATTATAGATATTATTCCGTTGTCTGTGAAATATCTGGAAATACTTTTTCGTGTCCCATGGGTTTTCTCTTTCCTCTGTTGATTCTTTTCTTTTTTTACAGAAGTCTTTTACTCAGTTGCAATCTCAGTCGTTAATTCTTGCTGTTATTTCTTGTGCAGTTCGAGATCCAGGATTGCTTTTGCTCTTCTGAGTATCTTCAGGTTCTATGTGGATTTCAGGGTTGTTTTCTGTAGCCCAGTTCTATTTATAAATTGCCCTTAAGCAAGACCGGAAGGCATCACTTACAGGAACTGACTGCACACCTCATGCAGATTGGTTACATTACCTAATTGCTAAACTGGATTATTACATTTTAGGAATCGGGCTTCACTTCTATCATCTCAAAACTTCTGCTGTCATTTTAAGAGATGTTCAGAATTTTAAATAGATATTCATTTACAGTACAAAATATATCAAGTTGTAACATTTTTAACATTGACGAGGTGCTTACGTAAAATTAAACTTGATGATCAAATGACCTGGGTATCCCTATGAGCACTTGTTATCTCTTTTTGAGTAAATGTACATAAGAATTTGTATTTTAATTAGAAAATTTCCTAATGAGCTGGAAGCAAAGCAAGGACTGTGACATGGTGTAAAACACTAATTAATCTATATTCACTCCTTGGGTAGAATTGCTGAAAGAACCACATGTTTATACTTAGGGTGACAGTGAAGGTTTTGAGGGACTCTACTTCTATTTGTGAGTATATTTTTGTATTGCAAATTTTATGTGAATTATCTTAGTACATAGACCTGTGTGTATTTTCCTATGTGTCCCTCTTTTTGGGGGATGATTATTGATACAAATAATTTAGCATCAATGTAGAAATGTTTTAAAATGGATACAACTTACACACCCATGCCACCTAACTGAGACTAAACTTTCAGCTAAAATTTTAGGTCTAGAATTCAGTAAAGTGAACAAAAACATTTTAGCTTTCCTAAAGCTGACATTTTCTGTGTAACTCACTAATTGACTTGCCAAAACCACATAACTCCAAAACAATCAGATTATGAAAATCTGGTTAAATAAGTTTTTGTTTGTTTTTTAACTCTGAAATTTGGATTAATCTCTTAAGAGAGATATATTCTATATGAGGTACTAAATGTTTATCATAAATTAATCTCTTGGTGTCTATTAATTCTATTAAGATTTCATTTATTTTTAGTCTTACTAGATCAAGCACATCAGATATCTACGTGTTTGTTTCTGAGCAGTTTCTAAAAGCTGTGTACTGGCTTTAACTTCTAATATTTATGCAGTAAGAATTGACATGTTTATAATTAACTCACCAGCTTTGACCACCTTTTACTTCTATTTTCTATGATAGAGAAAAGCCTTTTTATCTTATTGACATTACTGACTAAAGTTCTCTTAGACAAGAGGAATATTTGTACACACCATTTAACCTTAGGTTCATCCTGTTATTAATACCTTAGAGGTCTGAGTATATCTTCAGTGTGGAGAAGAAATTCTACATATTCAGCAGCCATTATCACTTCTCTGTGGCCTCAGTATAACACAAATTACCTCCTGCCATGGAGAAATTTCTATCAAGGCTTTCATTTCTTTGACCTTGACAATTGCCCAGATTGTCCTTATGGATTAAATATGTGACAGCTCTTTTGAAATCCATATATGTGGTTGGCATTTGTCCTTTTCTTCACCAGTGCAAAAGACCACTAGGAAATCTAGAACAATGATAAAACTGCTTCACACTCCACATTATCTGAGCAATTCCTCACTCACTAGAGGAAAGGAAGATAAGAGTTTTAAGGTGATATTCTTCACTACTTTTTACAGTCAGAATAACAACACTTGACTGCAAGCTTCTCACTTATTGGCTGCCCAGGAGACAATTTTGAGAATCATATGAATGTCTTTGAAATTGTTAAAAAGAGGAAAACCTGATTTAGGGTCCAAAAGGAATTTTAACTTTCATGTAATGCAGTAATATCCTTTTTGAAATTCATGTCTTTGCTGTAAACAGTCTCACATTTTTGTTAGTGGAATATCTTGGTCCCCTTAATTTCTCCACCAAAGAAAAAATATGAAACAGAAATAACAATGAAATAAACTACATACATACATATACACATTGCAAATGCATTATTATTGTAAACTCTACAATTGTTTCAATCATATTTCTGTCTTTAGAAAGTGTTTTGCTTTGTTTTGTTTAACTGAGGAACCAGCAAAATAGTCAAGGTAAAATTCATAAAATTTCACTAAATATAAGAACACATTAACATTTTTATTTTTATAAGTCTGTAATGCAAAATCATACTATTCTAATTTAGCCAGCTTATGAAGTTAGTGATTTGTAAGAATTTAAAAAGTGATAATGTGTTGATACTACTGGTACTAGAAGAAAATGGTACCTTGCTTGCACTGTACTTGTAGTATTTTATTATTTTATCTTCTTTTGCAATAACATTCCATGATCTCCACTATTATACTACATGCTCCTTCAATAGAATTCACACCTAGGGCCGGAGATTTAGCTCAGTGGCTTAAGCACCTGCCTGCGAGGTTGTGAGCTCGATCCCCGCTACCGGGGGGGGAAAAAAAAAAAAACAAGAATGTAAATTGATGTAGCTTAGAAAATTTAACAGATATCATAATATAAATGTCTAAGCGTAAATACACAGGGACCATCTCTGGCTTAAATAAAGCAAAATATCAAGATCATGGATCATAGACTTCCCATGTATAACTTTATTGTTGGAAACAGAATTCTAAATTCCTGAGAATTTCACATATTCACTAAATAATACAGAGAAATATTGTAGTAAGAGTTAGAGAAGTCTGACCAGGCAGATAGGCCCTAACTTTGAGGAGATGCAGCTTGATCAGACTTTACTCCTTTGTGTGTTTGTCTTAAATTTTGCTGCTACTTCCTAATAATTAAGTACAGGAAGTGGGAGATACCAGCTCATGACAACCTTTTGCAGGAAACATCACAAAGAAAACAAAATACAATATAACACAATGACTATTAAAGCAAACTTTTTGCTTTTATTTTTCTTTCCGATATTGAGGATTGAACCCAGGGCTTTGGCATGTTAGGAAAGGGTTCTACCACTGAACTACACCTCAAAATTATTTTTAAATTTTATTTTGAGACAGGGTATCTTCAACATTGCCATCCTCCTTCCTTAACTTCCCAAGTAGCTTACATTACAGACTAGAACATAAGGAGGGATTCAAAGTGAAATTTTAGAACTTAGTCTAGGGTCTGTTGATAGGTTATATCATAAAATGAATCTGAGTCTCTGTTGTGCAGATAATTTCATGGATGTATTTAAATAGACTTTGGCAGAACTTTTAGGGTTTTAGAATGAGTTGGCCCGGTATTTGTGCAAATAAAGCTTGAGACTTGGCCATATATGATGCTTTGTGAGTTTATATGTCTATCTTACTAGGGGCATTTGATGATCCAAGCTGAAACTGCTCTAGGGTCTGCATTAGGAGAAGATAGGATGATAAATAATGCACACTGAGCAGAAAGTAATGCAGGAATATTAATAAAAACCTTTAATTGTTTTGCTTGAAAGAAATTTGGCGGATTCCGTGAAGCCTTGAAAATTATGTACTGTTTCAGTTTCCTTTTGTTTTGTTGTTGTGTTTTGATTTGATTTTGATTTTTGGTTCTTACTTTTTCAAGTGGGACCATGATTTTTTTTTCTTGCAAATTCATAATCTTAACAGATAGACACCATTCCATGTACAGAAAAAGCGAAGTACTGGTAACTCCTGGAAACTGGCCGCAGCAGGAAGTGAATGGATGCCACAAGTCTCATTTACCAAAGTAAATGTGCTGCTTGGAGACTGTAAAATTCCAAAAATAGAATGTATTAGTCCTCGGCTCTGTTGGCTTCTACAAGTCAGTGGCTTTGCCTCAGGGCCTCACATCTGCCAATCTTAGATGAAAGAGATCAAGGTCAAAAGAGAGGAATGTGCATTAGAGACTGGAATGTTTCACTGAACTTTGTGGTGGAATTAAATTAAAAAAAAAAAGAAAGAAAGGAACATATCTGAGTAAAAATGTTCTAATGTGGCACCTGGACTAGTTGTGAGAAATATGGTTTTTTTTTATTCTACAGGAATCCTCTTCCTACTGTGTAAATTTCATAATTTTTGCCTTGAAGGCAAAATACATTTCTTTTAGATAAATCCTACCTTTGAAATAAAAGCATTGAAAATTTGGTCGTGAAATCCAGAATTAACGAATTGTAGAGTTAAGAATATAATGATTAATTTAAGGGAGTCGCATCAATGATTAACACTGCTTAACTGGAAACAATGACTCTCATGGTGAAAATTACAAGGTTCTGTTCATGAGCTTAGTTCTTGCATCTCTGGCTCAGAATATGCATGCTCTCTTCTGTCAGGCTCGTGTGATTTGTATTTTCTCATCTTCCTCAGCGCAATAAGATGGAGCTCTGACTTGAACAGTAAAACTTTATAAACACCAACATCATTATTGTCCTTGATGGGTTATTCACTAGATGAAAATGTATGATAGACAGTTAAGTTGATGGATATTACTGTATCAGAGAGGGATTGGGGTCCCTCAAGGAAGTCAGCCCAGGAAAAATAAAGACTTCACAATTGTAACTTTAGGTGAATATTAAGAGAGCCAGGCCTCAGAATGGAGATGCAATAGCCTGGCCTGGATACCTCCCTAGAGACAAATAGCAACTTGAGAGTCTACTGCAATTAGTATCACCCGGCCCAGGGTACCCAGAAAGCGATCAGACACATAGGTGGGTGATGGGAACGACTGGATCCAGACTTCCCTGCCTTCCTCAGAATGCCTTTGTTCTTTCCATATCCCCTTGCTACATGATTTGTTTCCCTATTAGATCAAAATTAGCTAAGCAGCTATGCTTATAATCTATAGGCTGACTGTAGTTTGATGCCCCCTCCTCTCTGTACTCATTGCGATTTTGCAGTGTAAATTATCCCTGACAAAGGGTCTTGGTGGCCATCTGGACCCCTCTTGGAAATCCAGGATTTATTCTTCTCCCCATTCCAATAAAATTTTGCTAAATACCTACTTGGTTTTTGACTTTATTCCTTTAGGTTATAAGACCACAAACTTGGCACACCTGACATTTTTTAATAGGTTGAAACTATATCTTTCCTATATCAAATGATCTTTGTTTAATTACATGGAATCTGTCTTGTTGATTGAATGTTGGTCATCAATTAACTCTCTTTATTATGGCAATGCGTGGCAATTTCCTTTTGCATTTCATACATAATTTCTTGTATTTTTAGTTTACTTGGTGCTGCTGCTGAAGTCCATAGTATTGTTTTAGTAGGTGGGTTTGTATTACAAGAGTGATCTTCTGTGCCTCTTGGGATCATTTTTATTTTTCATTTTGAAGGCAGTATTTACAGTTTAGAGTTGGTACTCAACCAGAGATGAGGAGTTAGTTAAGTAGAAATGTCAAACATAGAGCTAATGTGTCTTAGTATTTCGGTAAATAATTCTCTGCATCTTTAGAATCTTGTACTGTGATTCAACTGGTAAAGAATAACAGAAAAACCACTACCACTCTTATTTAGAAACAACAATCTAAAATAACTTTTAACCAATACAATTATTATTTTTTACCTCTGTGATTTTACCTGAATTTCACAAATAAAATAATATCAGTCCAGTCTATTCCAAGGGGCTCATGTGACCCTGTATAGGTAGCAGTGTGGCACCATTTGATGGCAGTGCTCCATAGAACTGTGTAGGTGACAAGAGAGCACTGTACAGGGAAAGATGCCGAGCAGAGAAGTGCTAAGTGTGACTCCTGTGTCCACCACACACGGTCCAATTGAAACCCATGGGTATGGCTTTATACGTACCTGTGGAATTTGGAGACCCAAATGCAGCAATTGCAGATAAGAACACTTTAACCTACCTACATGTGTGTGCGCCTGTGAAGGTTGGTGTTTATGGTTATTAAGGAGATACATGCATTGTCTCACTTATTATACTTGAGATTGTGGTATTGTATAATTTAATATGTTAAAATGTTTTTTCAGCTATTTTGCAGGCATAGGAAGTGTAAAACGATAGCAAATAACTTTATGCTCAGGACATCGTTTTATTTAGTACAAGACTGATAATATTAGAAATGTTATAATAAAGTGGAGTAAATAAGAAAATGTGATACTTATACACATTAGCTATGTTACATATTTCATATGCAACCCAAGACACTTCTTTGTTGACTGATGGTTGGCCTCCCAAAAGTTTGACCACTCATGCTGCCTAATTTGTGACTTTGAACATCTAATTGTGTGTGAGCATGCCTGTGTGTGTGTGTGTGTGTGTATCTGTGTCCGTGTACATTTGACCAATTTTTTTAATATAAAAATTTAGTTAAGTGTTGAAAGTCATGCAGAAGACTTAAACATTTTCCTCCTGTGAATTCTTAGGGTATATAGCTAAAATTTCTGAAAAAACAATTTATGAATATCCTATTGACACAACTAAATATACTATTATTTACACATTGTGTCCTTGAAAAAAATTGTTAACATAATTTTACCATAATTTAAGACCAATTCATTTTAAAAATATTTTATAACTTGTTAGCAATGTCAAATATTCCTCTTTAAATTACCAGGAAAAATTCCGCATTTTATGAATTGAAGAGAAAAGAAGTTGAATTTCTGTTGAAAAGGATGTAACAAAAAAATTCATCAAGAAATGATATAACATCACATAGTGTCTTTAAAGTCTTCTACATATGTATTGGATCACAGTTACCATGATCTGTTAGATCATTACTCATTATAATCATTAAACTTTCTCCTAAAAAGATAGTCCTCTTTTTTCAGCTTTGGTATGTGGGCTTATGACTTTTTTGTAAATAAATATGGTAATAAATCAGTGATACTTGTGTCTCTGACTTGTAAGGAAATATTTATATGTATATCCAGTTTTTCCAGGAGCTGTACAATCTGGAGATTTCTAATGTTCTATATTATTTATTTTAGTAACTTTCCTGATTCTTGAGCCAAAAATTGTTTTTATTAATTTTAGGTCTTACATTTAGATGTTTTGTTTTATATTTACTTATGAAATTTAAATAAAATATTAGCATACACATAAAAACTGTAAAAAGCATGTGCAATTCTTCGAACTATAGCAAACAGGATATCTATATCCAGTGAGCCAGGCATATGACTAGGTTTTACTAGGTCCCAGAATCCATCGCAACAACTCGTTCAGTGAAGACTATCCAGTATTTTGAATTGGATTATAATTATTCCCTTTATAGTGTTCACTTAAAAGATGTTGTTAACACCTCTTTTTAAATACTATTCAAAATAAACTGATTTCATATAATCTCATGACCCACTTACATTGTTCTCATAATGATATTAGTGTATTATTAGACAATGCTATCTTATGGCTATGACATGACACTTTTCTATTCCACTATTGACAAGCCTTTAGGTTATTTTCAATATTAAATATTTCAGCAATGTTTGCATAAATCCTTTTGTGCATATCTTTTCATCAAGGACTTAAGGTGAAGCATGTGTCCAGCTTTGCTAAGAGATGAGAAATGTAAAACTATGGCTCACTGCATGTGTTTACCAGTGGTAGAAAAAGGTGCTGGTTTTTTTTTTTGGTTATGATCATTTAGTATAACTTGAATTTTAAAATTTAAAATTGTTTAGCTGTAAAGACAAACAAAACCATGCCATTTGCACAAAGACAAAATGGATGGGACTGGAGATTATGTTAAATGACAGAAATCACACTCAGGAAGAAAGTATCATATTTTTCCTAATATGAGAAATCTTTAAAAACAGATGACATGAGAGTTGAAGGGAGAACATTATGAGACAATGCATAAAAGGAATGAGGGACAATATAAGTGAGAATAATAGGGGAAAAGGACATAATCAAAATATGTCATAAGCATGCAGGAAAATACCACATTGAAGCACAATATTTTATTAAGTTAATAGGCAATAATAAAACACATTTAAAAGAGTTTTGTAAGTGACTTTCTCATGAAATTGCATCATATGAGTTTACCTTGTAGTTCTGCTTTCCAATATTAACTAGTAATGTGCTTCATTGTATGTTTTTAATTGAAGTATTATATTCTTTGTAAAATGTGGGCTTTTGAAAAATAGATAGTTGAACTAACAAGGTGATGTGAAGTCTTGACATAAAAACATTATAATTTGACTTAGCCCTCGGGCTTTTTATACAAATATGCACCCCGCACCTAATTTTATGTCACAATATATTTTAATATGTATTTAGAAGTTTTAACTTAGATCAACCCTTATAAGCTATCTTCATTTCCACAATGGAATATTGCTAAGTATAATCACAAAATTGTACAGCATATATCCAGTGCATATTTATCTTGTAAAACTGAACATTTGTATTTCTGCTTTTTCTCTTTACTCTAGACTCTGGAAATGACCCTTATTCTCTGCTTCTGTGAGTTTGGATATTTTAAATACTTAAAAATAATTAAAGTATATAGCATCAGGTTTTTTGCAAGTGTCTAATTTCACTTAGTTCAAAGAAAAATGACCAATAAATATGCAATTGAAAAGATGCACAATATGGTTAATCATCAAGATAATGCAAATCTAAACCACAAGATATCCTGCCCCATGTTTTAGGATGGTCGCTATGAAAACTTAAACAATCAATCAATCATCAATCAAGTGCAGATGGAAATGTGGGAATGTAAACTTGTGCTGTTGCTGAGAAAAATAGTACAGAGATTCCCTCAAAAAATTAAAAGTAGAACTACCAATTAAAACCAAAGTAGATTTAGCAATTCTATTTCTGTATTATATCCAAAAGATTTGATGGAAAGCAGCATCTCCAAGATATATCCTCACTTCTATACTCACTGCAGCATCATACAGCACCAAATTTATGGAAACAATCTAAAAGTCCTTCAAAAGATGACTAGAGAACAAACTTGCTATGGTGGACAAAGTCATTTTATTTTCAAAATCATTTCACACATCAAGATCATAAAGAAATTGACTTTAAAGCCTTTGAATTTCTCTTCTACAACTAGTAATGAAGCATTCAGGTTCTATATTTGCTGCGAATCATGAAAAAGAGGGCCTGTTATTGTTTTATGTTTCCATAGGGTCAGCCATTCACTGTAGCATCACTTACTTAAAAGTTGATCTTTTCTGATGGTTTCCAACACCATCTGTCATATATTACATGGGTATATGTGACTATAGAGTTGGTTCTCTTCTAACCTGATATTCTGTCTAATTGATATCATTTATGTAATGGATGCTTTTTTATATTATTTTATATTATGAATGTAAATATATAGCAGGTATGTATATTGGTCCTTCTTGAACATTTGCTTCTCAACTAAATTTGAAAACACCTTGTCGAATTCCACCTGGAGAAAGGAAGTTGGAAAGTGTTAGGAATTTTCTTTGAATTTTATTGAATTCACAGACTTTTAAAAACAATGTCTGACTTTTACAAAGTTAATAATTCCAAGTTGTTAGCATGGTACACTAAAGTTTTTGAGACTTTTGGTTCTTTCAATAATTTATTATAGTTTTATCAGTATGCCTTGTACATCTGTATTAGAAATGACAATTTCTATTTTGATTAAAGCTAGAAGTAATATTTTTGAATTTATAGTTTGGCACTTTTGTATCTAGGTTATAGTAGCTTGTGTTGATACACTGTATTCAAGTCATTTTTAGTTCTGTGTGTTGGCATGCTGGCATGCTTGTCATCTATAAATACACTGGTTTTCTTTACAGACCATCAGGAACACAAAATGTAAAAGTTTTATTTATTAGTGTATGTTTCATCCAAGGAAGCTGCAAACCACAGGGGGTCTTTTAAGTGTTAAAAAGATGCTATTATGGAATCTAAATTTGTGTTAGAAGATTTTGGGAAAAGTTGAAGGTGTCATTTTAATTACACATGATAAGGATTCTAGAACTATACAAATAACTACTTTTTAAATCTTCCCCATCTCAGGAGATTGAGACCAAGGCCCCAAACTGAGTTACATATCCATCCCCAGCCCACATATTTTTAGTTTTAGTATAGGACCTTGCAGTTCTCCAGGCTGGACTCCTTGCCTCAGCCTCCCAGAGAGCTAAGATTACCGCTCCTGGATCTGACAATTTTATTACATAGTTCCTTCTCAACAGCTGGAAAAATGCAAGATAGATAAGCAGAAACAGATTTTCTAAAAACTGCACTAGTTTGAGAGAAGTTATTTAATTATGTTCCTGCTTTATATGGTATTTTTTATTTTTTGTCTGTGAATAGCAATTACTATAGTTAGGAAACAGTGGCACTGTGTGATGTTGGTGTTCTGCAAACTTGGTAGGTTCAGTAAAATCTCATTGGGTAGCTTATTTTTTCACATGCTTTCTTTCATGCTTGTCATTTTCTAACCATCCAATTGATGCATAGAAATAATAATATTGTGGATTTTATTCTTGATCTTAAAGGTAATATTTCAATGTTTATCAAATACTTGTGGGAACTTTGTAACTATTATGGTGAAAGGAAAAGGTCTCATTTTCACATTTTTGTATTAAAATAACTATGGTTGATTTTTGTTTCCTAGTATGAAAACTTTACATCTGTTTTATTTTCTGAAAATGTGATATTTTTCTATTTTGTGTTATTTGAATTAATATATTTGAACATATGTGCATATATAATACATCTATATTCAAAATGTATACAGTTTTCTCAAAAAGAAAAGCAGTATGATGTTTTTTTCAATAAATGGTGTTACCCTCATATGGGGGACCCTAGAAGATATAGTGCATAGCAGAAAACACACTACCCTGCTATACTAGAGAAGAAATTGAAAATGCATGTGCAGCAATCTCAATGACCAAGGTTGTCCAAGCAACAGTTCACTGTGCTAATAAATGTCTGGAAGTTAAAGGCCACCACTGTGAGCACGTCTTGTAAATGTGGAGACCAAAGCTAACTTGTATTAACCTCATGACGACTCAATAAATTCAATATCAATATATTTATATGTCTCTCTTTTCCTGAAGCATATGTACATTTTTGTCTCTTCTCTCTCTTTCTGTCTCTTTCTATATATATAACTATATATTCTCAATCATTGTTGTACCATTTTAATTTATTAAGACTACTTTTTTTCAATGTATTACTCTGGAACTCTATACAAATCCAATTATGTATGTAAAAAAACCAATTGTGTGTGTATAAAGGAATCTATTTTTGACTTTTTATTTTTACCTATTGATTTATGTGTCCATTCATTTGCAAACATAACATTGCCTTCCTTACACAAGGTTTATACAAACTTTTTGAAATCAAATAACTTAAATCCCTTAAATTGTAATTTTGCAACTTTTTTTACAATAAAATATCGTGCAAAATACACTTATTAGAGAATAGTGAATGCATGTGGGAAAATTTAGCAAAGCAAATGAAAAAATCAACATGATCTCATGATACTTTCATGTTTCATTACCTACACCAAACTTCCTAAATTTCACTGTACATTTGTCCCCTAGAAACTAAACCAGTCATCAGTAAGAAGACTTGCACTGAAAGTGCTCTGGAATGTGCAGCAAATGCCAAAAGGTTAGGAATGTCTCAATGTACAGCCTGCCACAACATCTGGAGATCATTTTGAAAAATAGTTCAAAGCTTGTACTTCATATTTTAACATTGGTATAGAGAAAAATAAGATGCTATAATTCTTTTTAAACATAGATTTTTAATATATCATATTACAAAGGAATAGTTCAGATAAATAAGCTTTCAAAATTATACAATTTATTATGTAATGTTTTGGATATTTCTCAGAAGCAATAATTTGAAGATCAATAAATATCAACTTTAAATCTCTGGGGCAATATAAAAGGCAAAAAAAAAATAATTCTTTTCAAGGAAGATAAGAAAACCAAATAAAACCATAGACCAATATGCATCATGAATCCATCAAACTTAGAAATGTATAATAAACACTCAAATTTAAGAAAGGACAAAGCAAAAGAGTAAAGCTGATACAATACTTAATTAATAGCTGAGTCTGGTGGCACAGGTCTGTAATCCCAGAACTCTAGGATACTGAAGCAAGAAGATTATAAGTCTAAGTCCAGCCTTTGTCTAAGGCCAGATCCTGTCTCAATAATAATAATAATAATAATAATAATAATACAAAAATAAACAGTGTCTGGATACGCTGTTCAATAGTGGAGCACCTCAGTAGCAAAAAAATGGATTAATTAATTAATGCTAATTAATATTGATAAGCACATCCAGTACACAGATCTTTGTTTATTATGCCATTTTCCAATAAAATGCATGAAAAACTAAAATCTAGAGTAGGAGTATGAAATCCACAAAATAAGTCTAAATTATTTTGCGTAACACCACATAGTAAAGAAGTACCCACCATTCGTTCCTCCTCTGCTCTGATAAACCAACACAGTTATGGTGTAATGCCAAAGGGATAAATGGACAAATGAAAGAATTCATAATGGTTATTGAGCACCAATACAAATAATGTCATATTGGTTTATATTAACTTAATTACTAGGTTTACTATGCTATTATAAAGGATATAAACACAATTATATACAAAAGTAAAAATGAAAAAAGGATAAATCTATGCAGAACAACTCTAATTCACATTTGTATTTGTAGATATTTTCCAGTCCAGGAGATAGAACATAAGCTTCAGTTCTTAAATGTGGACTTTCTTTCGAAGAGTACAATATGGAAAGGTGTAAGAGAGAATAATTTTACAGTACAGGAATGTGACTTGCTCTTTTAGTCAGTGGATCAAGATGATCATTTCCACGAATAGACACATAAATAGCATTTAACATCCATGCATACTGAAATGGCACTCTTTGGTCTTCCTACAAATAGCCTATAACCACCATTTAATCACAAGGAACAATCTTAGAAAACAAGTGACTGAGTGTTTTTCAAAATTGTCAAGTTCATGAAAAACATGAAGTTTGAGAAATACTGACTGTCAAAAGGAAGCTAAGGAACATGATGATTAAATATAATGTAGCAACCTGGATAGAATCATGAAACAGAAAAGGAAGCTTAGGTAAAAATTTAAGTAATTTTTTAGAGTATTGACTTAATTAGAACATATTCAAAACACTTTTGATAAAGTAAGATGTAGTTGAATACCTCATTTTAACCAGTGTTTACCTGTGATGCTAAAGAAAAACAATTTCAATACAGCATACACGCAAAATTTGATGGAAGAAAATACATGAAAAATAGACACACAAACACATCAGTATGATCAGTTGATTTTAACAGCATTGCAAAGGTGAAAAAATAGAAAAGGTGATTAAAAATAGTGGCAATTTCACTTGTATAAAAATCCAAAAATTGAAAATTAATCTGTAGTACCAGAAAACAAAGCAATTATTGCCTTATAACTGGAAGAAAAGGATGGTTGCATCATTGGAGTGTGACAGAAATATAGGTATTTTATTTTGGCATTTGGATATGTCAAAGCGATGTAGGAGAATGAAATTCCCAACCTACTAGATGTCCCAGTACGCGTTTGGATTCTCTAAAATCGAAGAATGAATTTTAGGAACAACAGAGGTTAAGAGCAGAATATATTTAATGAGAGAAAGAAAGCTTCTGTCTGAGAGAGAGACAGAAGGGGTCCCGAGTGGGTTGCCAAAGACTGTCTTTTTCTAGGGATTTTATAGAGTAAAACCGCAAAGCGAGATAGGTCCAAGATGGGAAAAACCTGTTAACTGGCAAGGTGGGCATAAGGTGGGACAGAACTATGGTTAACCAATAAGATTAATTACTCAGGTAAAGTTGATTAAGTCGGGGACAAATGGGGTAATGAGAGTCAGAGTCACGTAGCAAGCCGGGTATGCTTAAAGAGCGGTGATTCTTCCCTTAGTGAATTGGAATGGTGACTCCTGGCTTTCTCAGGGTGATAGAGACCTATTTAGAATAGGTCTTGAAGCCTGGCCCACAGCAGGAGGTGTCTATCTTCCCCACAGTTGCAGGGTATCTGGGCTTAGGTACTGGTTGCTTTGAGGACCTAGCCCTGTCTGACTGCCTGTAATATCTCTAACTCAGCTGTTTGTAACAATAGAGTGCCACAATTTTAATCTTAATAAATTATAATTTAAAGTATTGAAGTATGTCAAGACACTTCAATAAACTTTTAAAAATTTCACAATGAGAGAAACTTCATGCTTTTAGTTCAGTTTATGTATTTCATTTTAATTCAGGTATCCATTGATTATTAATTACTTAAGAGATGCTTTAGCACATAGCAAAGAAAAATAGAACAAAGCAATTATTGATTCAATGTATATCAGGTGATGTATTAGTGCTCATACTCTTACTAATACTTGAAACAATTTATTTTAGAAGTAGAGTCAGAAGTTCAGAGGCTTAACTAAGTTATTGCATCACTTAAAACCAAGGTTTATGAAAAATAATGAAATAATGGCTTTGATATCTCCTCCAGAACACTCTTGTTATAGCTAGCTATGACATCATCAGACTTTTCAATTTGAAAATATCACTCTAACTATAATGTGGAAACAGATTGAAAGGAGGTGGTGGGAACAATCAGTTGCAAGAAGACCAGATAGTAGGCTAATTCTGTATTCCACACAGCAGATGATGGGAGTCTGGGCTGAAATAGTAGAAATATAGAGAAATGGACATACCCAAAATTCTACATTTATCAGAGCCATTCATAATCTAGTGACCAGATAGAAAAAAAAAAAGAAATCATATCAACCACCTTTGTTTATTTTGGTTTATTCAAATATATTAATATTTTAGGCTCCAAATATTTCTTATTCTCAAGTCTATCATTTAAATTAATTTACTTTTATTAAGATCCTATATCATTAACTTTATTTAGCTAACAATATATAATTAGAACTATTGTATTGCTTATATAATCCTAATGAATACCAAATCCAAGAACAATAATATCTATGTAAATCTGTTATCAATTTAGTATCAATAGCATCTGCTTTAAGAAAGGAAAATTTCCCAAATTTTCTGGTAGTATCCCTGAATAGAACCTGCCAAGACAGACAATAGTAGGATATTTGGAAAGTGGAAAAATAAAAGACATCATTTTTCTCCAGAGGTAGTTGTAGAACTAGGGGGATTCTCTGAGCAGCCAAAGAAAACTTGTAGCAAGAACCTGTTTTGGTCCACTGGCTGCTGAGATGGCTGGTGGGGGGGGGGCCCTAGGAATCACTGATACTTGAGAGAATGGAGGAATTCCCAGTGAATTCTTAGAATTCAGAACAACCTTTGTAGAAAGCCTCTTGCAAAACCTCTTGATTCGTTGTGACAGGATGAGTCCCTCAACAATGGCTTCTTGCTTCTTTGATTTTTCCTGTATCTGATGTTTACTAAAGGTGAGTGTGCTTCTGATTCTCTGTATACTGATTTGTATACCTGAAGTATAAATGTTACCTATTTTTTCCACCAGAGTCTAAAACAGCACGTGATCTTAGATGTCATCTGAGCACATAAAAACCGTTCCAGAAGTATGCGTTAGAATTTTGCTGTGCTTTCTTTTCCTTCTGATTAGTTGTAAAAAAAAAAAAAAAACTACTAGTTTTAACTAGACTTTTGAAAACTGTACAGAAAATTTCTCTTAGGTTTACAGTTTTAAACTACAGAGATCTCTAGCTCTGAATCAACACAGCAAGGCCTGTGCCTGCCACCGCATATGTTCAGAGTTTACTAAATGACTAGTGAAATGGTGATATCGTTAAATGAACATAGTTTTACCCAAGGACCAGCTATCATGAACAATATATTTTGAAAGTAATAAAATAGCATTTACTGTACTCATATGAAAAGGGAAAACATTTTTTACATATAATTTTGTATTATCTTCCCCTGTATATAGTGAAAGTATCTCAAAAAACAGTATTTGAGAATTAATGGTACATAGTTCAGGTTTTATTATTTTTAATGTGTCTAAAGTTCACTAATCCATAATAGTTTTTGATAACTTAAAAAAAGAAAAACTTATTCATTTGAGAGATGTGGAATGAATTCGACAAAGAAAAAAAGTTACCCAGAGGATATTCCAAATTTTGCAATATAAAAGCCTTGTCCATTTTTTTGTATTAGCTTTTTAGACAGAACTGCAAAATTAACAAACCATGAAATTCAACATCATGCCAAACAGTAACAGATGCCTGACTTTGCAATTGCTAGAGCAAAAACCAACGAATATATTTTAAGATTGAAAAAGAATTTTCTCCCTTTGAAAATTCATACATTTGCATGCCTCATGCATACCCATTTAGAAAACATCCATTTTAAATGTACATTCTATATCATTAGAGCAATATAGGAAACATTTTAAAACTCAGTGGAACATTGCCATCATATGTCATACTCGTAATTACACTTTGTAGACAGCAATGATAATCAAGATACCTTACTGAATAAACGTTAAATATCACATCTCTATGTATGTTACTGCAGATTTCTCCACAAGGTTTATATCTCTTTAGGCAATATATTAAAATTTCAAACAATATTTTGTCTGTAATTAAGATAATGTGATAATGATTAATGTCCTTCTATACATTCACAAGATTGCCAATATGAATTTTGTGGAGAATTGCACTGGTGTATGTGTTAAAATTTATTTTAGAATGGTTAAATATTGTGTAAAATAACATAGCAATTATTGAGGAAAGATGCAATTCATTTATGAAACAATTACTACCTCAAAAATAAAGCCATACTATTGTATTCAGGTGTTTTTTGCTAAGACTTTATTCTGACAACTGAATAAGAGAAACACAAAATTTTTGCCAACATATTCAATAAAATAATATTAAATGACTACTTATTCATTGGAAATAAAATAGCTGTTTAATTTGTGTATACAATACAACTTACAGACATCAGTATCTCTATTCCAGAAGAAAACACAATGTACAAGAAGGAATGTTTAAATTATAGTGATAACGAAAACGATTTTAAATGGTTATAGACTATCTCTTTCTAGGCGCACAATAGAAATGCAAACACACACACACAATCTGTGTCTAATATGTAAAACCAAAATGACAAGCATTTTTATTCTGAGATATTCTGAGATATTGGGCCATGGATTAATAAGTCTTTTTTATTAACTCATTTGCATACTTCTGCCTTTTAATTTTATCATCAACATTAGAAGAAATGTAATTGCATTGCTTTAAAATCTTCATAACAAAACACCGTTTGATCTCTCACTGATTTGCACAATAAGACTGTCTTAGTTACTTTTTTCTTGTTGTTGAGACATAATACCAGACACCCACAATTAGGGAAGGGAAGGTTTATTTTTGATAGATTTTGGGGATTTTTAGTCTATACTCAGTTGGCTCTAAGGCAGCATGGTGTGGTGGGGCAGCCAGTCATGGCCGCTACAAACAGCAAGGTGTGAACCTGGCAAGAGAGAGAGCACACCCTTCTTCCCACCCTTACACTGTATGTTGACTCCACCCCTGGGTGGGCACAACACTCACATCACCAATTCCAGCGCTAAACAACAAGCCAATCATGAATATCAAATTCAGCCACATCCATGATTACGAAGCTTAACGTGGGGACATAGAAACATAAACCATAACAAAGTCAAAGATATACTACCTTGTGAATTTTGTAGTATATAAACCACGTAATGGAGTACAGCAGATCTGTAAACTTCTGAATTAGAAATTAAAACAAAATGATGTTTTACATAGTGATTTAGCACAAAGTTTCAAAGGATTGAAGTGTTCTTAATCAAATGCAATATAATCATGCAAATACTGCATCAATTTCCTGATAACATGATAGATGTAGAAATCTGGTTATAAAAAGTACATGCTCCAGGCAGCAATATCTATTATAACATAATGAACAATACATTTTTTGTTTTGTTTTGTTTTAATCCAATGTATCACTATGTTGCTTAGAGTGTTCTCAAATGAGTGAGTTTGAGCAAATCTTCCACCTCAGCATCCCAAGTAGTTGATGCTACAAGTGTGCACCACCAAGTGTGGCTTAAAGTATTTAAAAAATTTATGTCATTTAATATTTTCCACTTTCTAAAATAGTGTCAAGTAATCTCAAGTACAAAATACTGAAAACATGTGTTCCTACCCAAGTGTGGGGTAGTGTCTTTCTAGAAAAAGAAATATTTAACCTGAGGAGTGAAGGATGAATAGATATATTACACATAAAGCAGAATGAAAGAGCTTTGAAACAGATTGAGCCAAATATACAACACTGAAATTGTGACTATGGAGGGACACATGAAATCTCGTTATTGGAATGGAAATGACACTGACAAAGTAGCAAAAGGTGTTGAGGGAGAGGTGGGTGCGCCCTATGCTGAGCAGGTTTTCTAAGCCATCTGAAACATGTTTTTGTTTATAGGGAAAATAAATATCAACTGCTTAATTAGTAGCATGGAAGCAGCATTGTCAGATTTTTTTTAAAGTATGTCTTCTATATTTTGGTTATTGGACCAAATAAAGAAAGCCAGCAGATACATAGTAGCAGATGTATATTATCAAAGTAGTGTTAATAATGGTTCCAACCATGAAAAAGATGGAATTAGTAGAAAGTTTTGTGAGATTTGAAGTTGATGATATAAAATTCATGCAAGACTAACAATCTTCAGGCTTCAAAAACTAGATAAAAATGGTGTTATTTTTAAAAAGTCAATGGTGACTGTGTATATATTTAGAACAATACTGCAATGTCTCCATTCATGAACATTTCTATTTGTGAAAAATTTTGATTCGTGAACAGAAACGTTTGGCAAAATTTTGCTTCTGTTCTCAAACGTTGCATCGGGTGATGAACACCCAGCTGTCTTCCCTTAGAATTGTGAATGAGTTAAGTTTGTGAATTGAAGCACCACCGTAATTCCAGTTTGATTTTCCAAGTGAAGTATCTTTATGATATGTTAGTGAAAACTTTCAATAAGTGGTCTAATATTTATGACTGCAGCTCAGATATAGTTTGAGTTTGGAATTAGCAAATATTTCTAGAGTTTTAAAGTTTCACTCTTGAATTGTCATTCATGTAAAAATTTTTATTTCTTGTTCTCAAATATATAGGATTCATAAACCTACTATTGAGTAAAATTTAGAAATATGTGTGTTTCTCACAAATCTGTGTATTTCTTAGTTTCTTCAAATAGTGCCACAAGTAAAGTACTACTATTAATAATAACACTAACAGTAATATTAATCCTAAGATTCTGGAACAAGTGTTTTCATTTTCAGGCTTATAATGATTCTTGCTTATTTTTAGTATTTCCTAAATTTTATGATAGCTTTTTGCAGTTTCATTATTCTTCAATTTGGAACCTAATTTTTTATATTACATTCTATAGTCTCAAATAAACTTACATTTGATATTTTTAACATTTAACACCGCAGAAGTACAAAGTACTTATTGTAAGAAAATGTGTTTTTGTAAAATTATTATTTATTTGGCTTTTGTGTATCTTAATACTTTTTTGAAGTATTTATGTGCTATGATTACTTTTTTTGAATTTTTGAAATAATACAATATTTTTATGTTTTAAAATTTGATTCAATTTTGTTTCCCTCCATGATGCATCATTTCTTTGTTGTTTTCTTAGCCTATAATACTATACTGTCTTTTGTAAAATTTCTTCAAGACATCAGTGTAAGAACTATGAACTAATGTCTTTATCTAGTGTTATATTTATATGTAGCTGACCAGGCAATGAGAGACCATGTACATTTATCCTAATCTTCTTTAATCTGTTAAAATTCCTTGAGGAGAACTTTTGTGTTTTGGAATATTCAGTAGTTGATGGAGCAATAATCCTTTATTTCTTCCTTGAGCAAACATCTCATGATCAACTTCTCCACTTTTTATCCAACTTCTCCTCCTTTTTGTTTTTGAAGCTAGAGAAAAGAGAAATAAGCAAAAGTGAGATATATTTTTTTAATTTTGTCTCCTATTTTAATCTATCTTTCATTAATTTCTGTAATTCAAATTTATCAGCTTGTTCCAAGTCCATAGGTGAGAAGTATGAGTTATTTGAGGAAATAAAAAAATAATGTATACAGAGAGAATGGGTAAAACAGGAAAATTCAAGTTGAATTTCATAATGACAGGTATATGCACGACTTGCAGCAACTGCAAAGTACTTGAAAGCGTTTAGCAAGCGGGTCTCATGATTAGTTCAGAATTTTAAAAAAGGATATGTCTTGCTATAACATGAAAATAGACTAAAAGTGACATTTTTGTGTACAGCAATCAAAGCTATGGTATGCACTTGCATTTGATTTTTAGAAATAAAAATTATCGGGACCTGAGTTTGTGGTGGAGTTAATTGAAAAAGATGAGGGAGATGCGAACTTGAGAAATATCAACATGGTTAGTAATAAGACCGTGCATATCAGCACTCTTGAGAATATTATACTGATTGATGAAGTCTGAGGACTTAGATATGATTGTTGATGATTTTCCAACATGTAAGAATTTGATTTTTAAAAGTGGTAGTCAGTGACTGCAAAATTATTGCTTTAAATTTAGACTATGTCAATGGTTTTCCATAGTATGAATTGTTTTCCTTGACTGAGATCTTTGTTATGGAGTAGTTTTACAGAGGGTGTTAAAGTAGTTAAAAGCATGAGTTTGGGCATCAGATTTCTCATCATGAAGCAAGATTTAGCTCTGCTGACTGCCAGTTTATGAACTTCAGCAAGTTAATAAATTTTCTGTCTCATTTTCCCCTAAGCACAATAATTGCTTTTATGTTGTAGTTTGGAGAATTAGAATATATGCCTGATGTATGGTAATGCCAGCATATGACAGGAGCAATAGCTATAGCATCTGCCATAATTGTTGACTGAAGGACTAGGTTTCTAATCTCACATTCTCCGTCAGAAAAGAGCTGAAACACATAGTCATATAGGCAAAGACTATACTTCTGAAATAATTCTGGAATTGTAATTATTTTAAAGAATACATTTTCAAAGTTAATGTCAGTTTGCTAAAGGAAAACAATCAGAGTTACATAGTAATTAGAAAAGTCTTAATGGCCGGGCATGGTGTCACATTCCTGTAATCCCAGCACTTGGGAGGCTGAGGAAGAGGACTGCTGTGAGTTCGAGACCAGCCTGGGCTACAAAGTTAGTTCAAGGCCAGTCTGGACTGCATGGTGAGACCTTATTTCAAAAAAAAAAAAAAAAAAAAAAAAGACAAAGTCTTAATGAAAGTCATCAGTTGACATTGCTTTAAATGAAGTGTAGGTTCCATCTATTAAACGAAATGAAGGGGCAGCAGTTACTAATCATTGCTGAATTGGCTAAAGAAAGCTAACCATTTAATTTCTTCATGATCCTATGAAGAGGTAATTGGCTTGAGTTTGGCTACATATTTCTGCTGGTATCACATAGATAGAGTTTGGCTACATATTTCTGCTGGTATCACATAGATATGGTGCATCAACACCTGGTATCATAGAACCTTAAATCTAGAGGCTCATCTAAGGCCTTGTTATCGGTGATGCTGTCAGCCTCACATCAGATATTTGGGTCTTGGTACCAGGTGACTGATAACAGCAGGATCATCTGGGTAGATTTGTCTCTGCTTCACTCAGTGTAGTCCTTTGCTTCACACCGTTGAACATCTTATGATCCTTGGATAGCATTCCAAGAAAGCTTAACTTGGATGTAAGACTTCTCAAAGTCCAGGCTCTGTCCTTGCAAATTCACTCCTGCGTTCTGCTGGACAGTGAAAGTCCAAGCTCTAATTCAAGGTACCACAAAAATGAACTCTTCTTCTCAATGGAAAAAAATGACAAAATATATACATAAAGGAACGGGAAAGAGGGTGTCAAAGGGGTTCTCCCAACCTGATAATATCATGAGCAACAGCATGTTGAGGAGTTGAGTCGGGTTGCTCTACTTGGAGTGAAAATGCCTTGAAAGAAGACTTTCAGATATAGATGTGCTAATTCATAGATATTTTTTATTATTTTACTTTGAGATGAGATCTTACTATCTTGCCCAAGCTGGTCTAGGACACCAGATTGATCCTCTCACCTTAGCCGCCTGAGTAGCTGGAATCGCAAACCTATGCTAGCACACCTATCTCTAATTCATAGCATTCTTATGCAACTCTGTCCAATAGTGTTATATAATGAGTCAAAAATGTGAGCTATGTATAAAGTGTGTTACCATTTAAATGTGTGATTAATGTTCTCAAACTGTTGCAGACATTTAGCATTTGATTATATTGACTGTCTTCTGTTAAGTGTGGTTTTATACTCACAGCACATCTCCATTTAGACTACACGACTTGTACCTGCACAACAGTTATGTGCGTTAGGTGGGAGTATAGTCAATAAAGTGGGAAGTTCAACTATATAGTTATGGGTTTGAAAATTTAATTTGTCCATTTTGTGAATCTGTAATTTACAGCATGGAGTAGTGGAAAATTGCTAGGCCAGAAGATCTGGCCTGTAACTCTGGCTAACCCACTAGAAGACAGTTAAAAAGTTGTCAATTGCTATCATTATGTTTCTACTAAAAAGTGAAAGTATTGGCTGATGTTTGCGAATGTGCTTTTGTCTGCTGAGATTATGTGATCTAATTTTTCTTAAGCAGCCACTAAAACATGAGTTTGACTTCACTGTGCAGAAGGGAGTGTAAAACTGAAGTATAAGACAATTCTTGGAAGAATTAGAATTAAATCATCCAAGTCTAGACCAAAAATTAGGAAATAAAAGTGTGATGAGTAGGCACAGGAGTGGAAAGTAGAAGGTCAATACTAATCTTCAGTTAGAAAGGTACTGAACCTGAGCCTACACATGTCAAAGGATTTGTGATTCATTGAGAAAGAAGCAAAAATAGAAAACAGTTATCAAAGGAATCTCAAGTTCAGAGAGATTGGATGTGTTCACATAAAGGTAGTAATTGAATTCTTGGTTAGAAACTGGAGAAAATTTTCTCCCTTGAAGAAAAGTAAGAACAAAAAAATGAATCAGTGTCTATATTTTGTGAGAAGGAAAAGAAAAGTAAACTCCCATTGAAGAGAACAGAATGTAACTTAGTGTGCAATGAAGGAAAAGTCAAGAAGATGTTTAGGAGAAATGGAATCACATGGAATATATTTAAAAGTTCAAAGAAAACTAAAGCACTGATGGTTAAATGAAAATTAGGCTTTGTAATTAAAAGGAAACTGTTGATAGCTCAAATATTTCACCATAAGAGCAATGCACTGACTAATACAATGTGGTGAAGTAGAAGCAATGATTATAAATCATTTAAGGATTGTAATAAAAGCAGGAGTGAAAAATACATATTAACTCACTGGCATCAAAAGGAGATGAAAGCACCTTAAGAATATCCCCCATAAAATAAAACACTAAAGTTCATGGTGAACTAGAAATTTAATCAGAGAAAAAGAAAAAAAAATCAAAGTGAAAGATGGTAACAGGGAATAAAATCAGTTAAAGAAGTAGAGTCATGAGCTGCATATTGTTTTGGTTTCCATACTTGATATTAGTCCCATAACACCGTAATGGAACTCAAAACTTTCCATTGTATAATGGAATAGGGCAAAATATTCCTTATGCATTTTTGCTGATATCAATACAGACAGATTTACTATCCTGCCAGTTGTATAGAAGTTATCACAAGAGATGATACTGTGTGGTGTTACCCTGAAGACCTCCCAGTGGTAGGAGACAGTGACAGTGATCATTCTGGCCTTGTCTAAGCCCAGAAGATGACCTGTATTATCTCTTAGTTTTGAAAAATTTTTTAAAGTTAAAAGTTAAAAAATGAATTCTAGGAGTAAGAAATTAGAAACTATTTTAAAATTAAATAATTGTAACAGGAGAAAAAGCTTATGGAATGATTATGTAAGGACAAAAGTTTTGTAGAGGTGTAAAATGTGATTGTGTTTTAGAATACGTTATTATAAAAGAGTTTAAAGGTGAAAATATTTAAAAGTTTATAAAGTGAAGTATTTTCAGTAAACAACAGTTAAATTACTGCTGAATAAAGAACTTTTGTAACTTTTGTGTGACCTATGTATTAGGAGTTTATAAAGTCTACCACGGTGTAGTCATGTTCCAGGACTTCTAATGTCTTATCACTCACTCACTGACTTATTCTGGGAAACTTGCAGAAAATTCCATAAATGGCAAGTGCCTTAAATAAGTATACCATTCCTATACTGTATATATTTGTACCTTTTTATGTGTAATCATGATCAGATGTACAAGTACCACTTTGTGCAGTACAGTAACACGGTATATAATTTTATAGCCTGAGCAATACGTTATGCCTTTTAACCTAGGTGTGTAGTAGTCTATACCATTTCTGTCTGTGTAACTATTTTCCATGATCAAATAGATTAAACCACCTAGGGCCACATTTTTCAGGAGGTATAATCATTGTTAATTGATGTATGGCTGTACTTAAAATATTCAATGATACTTTTTATTACTTGTAAAATCCTCAGCAAAAATACCTCATTTCCAGATTGTATATTTTCAAAATTCTTTTTTGCTGAGAGGGGTGTGTAACTAAGAAAACTCTTCTACTTTTAACCTAAACTCTCTAATACTTTATCACACACCTATATGCATATAGATACAGAGCAGTAATTGGTGGGTTCGAGATTGAAAGATAGCTCCTAATGCTAAAACCCTTCTATGAAAAAACTAGCAGACATTCAAGAGCTGATTCTGTTTTATTGGTGAAGGAGAATCACCAGAAGTAAAAAATGCCTCCTCACTATGCAAAACAGGAGCAATTATATATACGTTTGGTAATCAATTCAAATGCTGCACTCCAAATATCACGACTGAGGCAAATTAATATATAAAATATATTTTAACATCAGTTCCACTTTCCCTGAAGCTGTGTAGTCCACCCGGAGAGTACCAAGCACAAAGTTGAAGGGAAAAACGAAGTCTGTAACATTATCATTTTCCCAGCCCTCTTCTAACTTTATGGATAAATAGTAGAAGAGCAGTTAGACAAGAAAAGGAAGCAAGAATCTGGTTTTACAATTAGGCACTTGTTTGAATCCTGAAAGAGTTTAAGCATAAAAAGTGGTGTGAAGCACTCACTGGAGGTGGGAAGACAGCAGGAAGCCTCATGCTTTGATTCGGGCAAGCGTGTTACTAATGGAGCTCACACGTATATTGCCCCTTAAGCCATTTATTTCTAACGTTTTTAACTTAGGTTGTTAACAAGCTTCCCATTGGGCATATGGACACTTCTCATAATAAATCAATCTCCAAAATAGCAATACATTTTTCAGTAAACTCTGTTGTTCAATTGCTTATTTAAAAGTTAGAAATTTAACACTGAATTTTAGTATTGTGGATTAATACTTGACTAAATTAGGAATGTTCATTATATCTGACAGACATATTCCTGGCAAACTATTTTACAAGTTTCCTGTACTATATAACTCAAAGATATATGTATATGGTATTTTTACTTAGAATTATGTGATTAATACTATTATTAGCATGTTACTGTTGAAGAGAAAGTGTAGAAATTTTAAGTGGCAGATGGTAGTACATGACATATCGATAGAACTCACTGGAAATTTAAGGATCCAAATATAACAGTGCAGAAACATCGAATAAAAAAGCAGTGAGGTAAAGTTATATGAAACAGAATTCTAAAGTAATAACATATAAGTAGGTAAGTTAAAGAAATTAAAAATAGTTTCATTACATTAAAGGGTAAGGTACGATTTTTTTTCTTTTTTTTTGGTATCAAGGATAGAACTCACAACCGTGGGCCTGCCAGGCAGGCACTTACACCACTGAGCTAAATTCCTTGCCCTATTTTTTGAGACAGTGTCTCACTGTGCAGTTCAGGATGGCTTTGAACTCACTTTTTAGCCCAGGCTGGTCTTGAACTCTCAACGATCCTCCTGTCTCAGCGATCCATGTGCTGGGAGAAGTTAAGTTTTGACCATTTTTTTGAAACTCTGTTTAAGAATACTTCATGTGGGTTTATAAAATACTATTGAGCACTCTAATGTATTTAAAATACCCAGGTACATGCATGTGTATCTTAGGGTGGTAAGGAAGGAGATTGTATTGGAGAAGGTGACTAAAGAATGAATACTAAAGTTAGAAACAATACATTCAAGAGGTCAATCACATGGCGTAATGACTATAGTTAAAGGTGATATATTGCATTCTCTGGAAAATTTCAGAGTTGATGTTAAGCATTTTCACCACACACCAAAAATATGACTCTGTGAAGTAATGCAACGTGCTAGACACTTTTAACATTTTGCATATGTAGCATTTCAAAACATGTACAAAAATACATAAAATTTTATGTGACAATTAAAAAATCTCATTGGAATACTTAAGCTAATAGACATTAGAAATTTGAAAATAAGCTCATCTTTAGAAATTTGAAAATATATATATGGTTTACGTTTCCAAGACCTTTTAAGCAATTGAGCCATGGAAAACCCTGTCAATCCCTTGGTAATACTGTCATATGTTTTGGAGTCAAATCCCAAATTCCCCCTTACTTGACTCCATTACTCTGTGATGACAGATCAGGAAGTGAGTTGCCCCTGATTTCAGTAAATACAATTGCTTTTCATTTTTCCCATTCACCAAGATATGTGAGAAATTTTTCTAGATATTTGAGTGGTTCTGCTAGCACCATACGCACATTCCTCATTCATTCTTGAGCGACACCCCAAAAGCAGTGACATGATTTTGGGCAGCTTCTGACTCAGAGTACTTCCTTCTTTGACGCCCTTCTAAAAGACAAAGCACGTTCCGACTCCTGGTTGCCTTGTGTTAACCTCCCAGGGGCATTGACCACTATTTTTCCGAAGGGTTTAGGTGCTGGCGCAAGCGCGCCCTCTGGTGACGAGCATTGACCACACTTGCTGAGTCTTCAAACGCTCATGTTGGGGAATAGTATTGTACTTTCCTGCTCCCACACTTCTAGTTTGTTTGTTTGTTTGTTTTGATTGATTGTTTATTTGGTACCGGGGATCGAACTCATGGCCTCGCACCTACCAGGCAGGCGCTTACGCCACTGAACTAAATCCCGAGTCCATTTCTGGCCCTCTCCCGCCTTTCTACCACTTGACTCTTTCTCACAAATCTCAGACATGTTTTCCTTACCTCATGAAAGTGTATCCTATCCAATACTTCATCCATTTAATATAATTATTTATTTCTGGGCAAAAACTGAACACAGAGTAGTTGTTCTGCTTTAGTGCGAATTTGTATTTTGATGTGCCTTGTTTCAAATCATATGAAATAAAAGGGAAGAAATTTAATGGGGAGGTTTCCAGATAAGTCATGCTCTAGATTGGGAGGTATGTTCCAGTGAATTGCTCTGACTTGCTCATAGTTTAGTGTATTTCTCAAAGTGAGTAGCTTTTCACATGGTTTTAAAATAAGCCTGTCTCCTAACATGCTCTTTTTAGAAATTGTGTTTAAATATCAGATTTACATTACATTTTCAAACTCATCTTAATTTGTGGTGATGTTTCAGGCTTTTTTAAAAAAAATAATAATGATTTTATATAATTTAGGCTACAATGTATAACCAATGATAGGCCTCGTACTTAACACAATTTATTTATCATTTTCCAGAAGCAGCAAGCATATCAGTTTAAGTACATGAATGATGTCTATGTGTTAATCTTGCATATCCATAAATGGAAATACAACTATAAATCCAAATTCTGATACATTTGAAGGTAAAATATTGTACAGTTGTCCATGGGATAGAACAACCACCATAAAATTCAGGTTGTCCTAAGCAAAAGAGAACATATGCTGATATATATCTCATAAATATAGTTATATAATATATAAGATATAATATGTAATTTTGAAGTGGTGGAACGCAAAACAAATGACTAAAAGAAATCACTTCAGCACTTTCAAACAAGGACCACAAGAATGATTTTATAACATTTTCCTTGATTCAATGAAATCATTATTAATGAAGCAGAATTGATTTAATAACATTATTAATTACAAAAGCAACAAAAGAGAAAATATAGTATCCTGTTAAGATTTACATAAGTAACCCAATAGATCCTTATAGCTGTAATTTGAATATGCTAAAATGCAAACTTTAAAGTTAAGGAAAGACTGTATCATAACTGTATCATTATCTTACAACATGTTGACTTAGCAAGTAATTTAGGAAAGTAAGAAACTTGTAAAAAGGCACTTCAAAAGCATGACACTTATTCCTAGCAGAAATAGAAAATAGAAAACATATATTTCCGTGATAAAATACATCATCATTAAATCATCACATTTCAAATGTGGTATTTAGCAATATAGTACTCAGAATACAATAAGAGATATTTTTTAGTTCTCAGAGATTTTTTTGTTTCTCATTTTAGCAGAAATACTAGTAGGAAAATAATGAACACTTTTTAAAGTGATAAACTTTCACAACAATTGGATCTTCACAACAGGTATTTGATATTCAAATGATCTCATTAATAGAATATGAAAATAACAATATAAAAAGAAGTACTAGGATGAAAGCTAAGACGCTGTGATTATAAATGCTAGGATTTTCTTTTGGATTTCCATTTGGTAGTAGATTCATAATATCCAAGAACAGGCTGTATTTCCACTCCTGAGAGAATAATATGGATTCTCTAGAACCTAAGGGGAATTCTTAGAATTTGGTAAAATAATAAAACATTTTAATGGTGTTGTTCTTCCACAGAAACTTAGTACATGAACATAGACATAATGTGTGCACAGTATTTTCAGGTGAATTTAAGATAATAATGTGTATAAAGTATACTGGAAAGGTGCCTATAGTAAAGAAAAAGCAATGAAATGATGTTCTGGAGACTGGTAGAAGAATTGGGCCTAAACATGGAAACAAAGCTTTTGTAAATAAGGAAGGAAACAGGAATCATAGGGAGTGAAGGGGAATGCGGAAAAAGAAGCAAGATATATCATGTACAGGTATAAATTCCCTATGATGAGTGTGATCATTATAAATGCCTAAAATGTACCAATAAACTTAATTACAAAAATGAATTAGGCGTAAAGAGGAAGAACGACAACATAAGAATGGCTCTTTGATGGTTTTTGTAGTTATTATGGAATTAGCTATGGTAGGGAATGCAGGAAAAAGACAAATAGCTGAAAAATTATTAAATCTTACCAGTGATGAGAAGGTAAAATGGTGTTGAAAGATTTCATGAACAAACAGTACCTATGAAGAATCCATGCAAGATGTAAGAGTGAATACTAATGAAGAACATGGTATTGTTTGAATCCATCAAGTAGCAGATTACTGATTTCAATGGCATGGATTTCGAGATTTTCCTTTGGGAGTATTGTTGGCCCTCCACATGAGGATTAAAAGAGTGCCCAGAAGTGAAAATGTAAGCTTTTCCTCCTTAGAAAATAAACCAGTCATGACATTTTATGAGATTTGGAAAAGTAATTTGCTTAATACACAGAAATGGCCAAAAGACAAAATATAAATTCTTCCTACTAGGGGTAATAGAAATGCTTGCTGAATATCTATTTGAAAATGAGGCTAATTACCAATTTTCTAAACACCATTTAGACCACATCTTATTTTAAGAAAATAGTTATTAGCAATGCTTAAAATGTCAGACATATCAACATCAGAGTTTTCCTAATAATTGCAAATCCTCAGGTCCTTGTGAACTGAATTATCTCTGGATGGTGGATGAGGGTGCTAATTACTTCCCATCTGCACATTCTGATATAATTGACAATTGTTAGAGAAAGTAAAAATATTAAAATATCAGCTTTTTTAGAGAGTAGTATCTGTAATAAAATACAAACAGCATTGTCTTACAGGAGAAAGCGTGTACCTCAAAAGCTTATGTGTTGAGTTCCTCACTCTCACTCAGAGCCTCTGAATGTGATCTTATTTGGAAATGTTTCAGATATAAAAACAATGAATCCATAGTGAAGTAGAGTGGGCCCCTAATCCAGTATAATTTGTGTCTTTCTAAAAAGAATTCAATGTACACAGAGTGGGAAGATATAGCATAAATAGTATCTTCAAGCCAAGGAACTCCAGAGGCTATGGGAAGCTAGAAGAGTAACATAGAATAGATTCTTCTGACTGTTCTCAGAAAAAAATCAGCAATGGCAACACTTAGATTTTGAAATTGTAAGAAAGCTTTTTCTTGTTTTTGCCATCTGCCATGTACTTATTTCTATTGCTAACTCGGAAAACTAATATTCTACTTTTCCTATACTCACTCATGAACCCTAAATTAATTTAAAGGACAGCATTTCCATTTAGGTAGATCCCTGGGAAAAAGGGCAGTTTTCTTTTTTACATATGAAGTCCAGAGTGGTAAAAACTCAGAGGGAGTTTATGCTCAGCAGTTGAAGCTCAGAGGGAGTTCCTATCAAACAGACAGTAGTAAAACCTCAGTCACTGACTGCACTAGTTCAGACTACAAGTATTTCAAGTTCTGTCTTTTTACCAGTATATTTAAGAAAGGCTTTTTAACTGATGAATACCTCTCAAGTGAGACTGAACATCTGGGCTCACATCTGGTAGCATTATGATATTTCACCAATTCAAAAGACATTTCAAAAGGCATTCCTAAAATTCATGTGAAAACACAAAAGACCTCGAATAGCCATTATTGCAATTCCTGACTTCAAAGTACACTATACAGCCATAATTTCCAAAACAGTATGGGGGCACACACCTGCAATTCTAGCACTTGGCAGGCTGGGATGGGAGGATTGGTATGAGTTCGAGGCCAGACTGGGCTACAAAGTTTAAGTGAAGGCCTGGCCGAAGTGCATAGTGAGACCCTACCTCAAAAAGAAGAAGAAGAAGAAAATGAGGAGAAGGAGGAGGAGGAGGAGCAAGAGGAAGAGGAAAAGGAAGAAAGAAGAGGAGGAGGAAGGGGAGGAGGAGGAGGAGGAAAGGAACGTGGTACTATAACAACAGACATACAGACCAATAGCCAAGAGTAGAAGGCACAGAAACAATCCCACACTGCTACAGCCTTCTAGTTTTAACAAAGTTGCAAGCTGGAGAAAAGACAGCCTCATTAACAAATGGTTTTGCCAAGACTGAACATCCATATGCAGAAGAATAAAACTAAATTCCTGTCTCTCAACCTGTAACAAATATCAATTTAAATGATCAAAGGCCCACATAAGAAACCTGAAACTTTGAAACTGCTAGAAGAAAACATAGTAAAAATATTTTAATATTTAGGTGCAAGCAACAACTTTCCGAACAGGACTCAAGTGTTACAGAAAATAATAGCAAGTATTATCAAATATGATTACATCAAATTAAAGTGCTATACAGCAAAAGAATAAAAATAGAACCGAGAAAATGAGAAAATACTTTGCCTGCTATTCTTCAAAGTGAGGATTAGCATCCTTAATGTAGAAAAATTTCAAATAATTTAATATGAAAAATGAAAAACCCAATCAATAAATAGACAGTGAAAGAGATATTTACAAATTTTGCCATCACTGAACTATAAATCAAAATTATATTGGGATTCCATATAACCCCAGGCAAAATTACTGTCATCAAGCATACAAAAATACAATAGAAGTTGGAGATGATGAAGGGAAAAAGACTCCCTTTACAATGAAAGTTTGAATATAAATTAGTAAGCACCTATGAAAATCAGTTGGAAAGTTCTTTGAAAATCTAAAATAAAGCAATCATTCTCTAGCAATATCATTCCCCAATATATTCCCTAAATAATTAAAGTCAACACAGTATAGAGATACCTGCATGCTCATTTTTATTGTGGCACAATTCAAAATATCTAAGCTATGAAAATAACTAATATGCCTGTCAATAGAGGATGTGGTATATGTTTGCTGTGGAATATTATTCAACCATGGAGATAGTCATCATAGAGAGAGGAAGTGAAGACATAAAAATGGAAGGTGAATAGGCACTAGAAGTGATCAAAGGAGTGTGTGTTACATGTACAAGTATACACTATTCTATATAACTGAAATACAGTAAAAAAAACACATATATTTGTGTAAAAGGCAAATAGTTTAAATCTTTTGCTGAGTACAAGCTAAAATGATTGAGTCTAATATTTCTTAAACATATTTTCTCTTACAATTACAAATAGCAAGACACAAAGCGATCTTATGATATATACTGTGTTCTTTTTTCGGTTTTAAAGCTATTGAGTCAGATCCTGTGGATAATAACTCCAAAACTAAATATAAGAATATGTATATATACTTTTTATGTAAACATAGCACAACATATATGATATATTTGTATTCCTTTTTCTTTCCTCTCTTCCTCTTCCCTTCATTCCCTATTTACAAAACTTTGTTTTGATTTTGTCCTTTTCTTTTTACTTTTTCTCTTCCTTCCTAGCCTCCTTCTCTTTCCCTATTCCCCCTTTCCATTTCACAATATCTATTTTATATTTTGGTCCTTATTTACTCTTTCAGTTTCTCACATCAGGAAAATAATGCGATATTTACACATCTGAGTTTGATTCATGTCACTTAAGACTGTGGTCTCAGGTTGCATCCATTTACTTTGAAATGTCTCAAGTTTACAGTTCTTTGTGGCTGAGTAATATTTCAATGTATATTTAAAAAATCTTTTTAATCTATTCTTTCGTTGATGGGCATTTTGGTTGTTTCCATGATTTAGCTATTACAAACTGTACTCCTATAAACATGAGTCCACATGTATTGCTGTGGTATGGTGCTTTTAATTCTTCCGGGAAGATACCAAGAAGAGGTAATGCTGGGTCAAATGGTACCTCTAATGCTAGTTTTTTGAGTAATCTTCACACTAATTTCCACAGTGGTTGTATCTGTCAACACTCTCACAAACTGTGCAGAAGCATTCATTTTTTCCCCCACAGTCCCTCCAGCGTTTGTCATTGGTTGATTTCTTGATAATAGCCTTTCTTTCTGGAGTGAGATAGAATCTCAGTGTTGTTTTAATTTGCATCTCTTGAATGATCAGTGATACAGAGCATTTTTTCTTATGTTTATTTCTATTTGTATTTCTTCATCTGAGAAGTATTCATCTTAGAAACCTGTTTCTGCAACTGGGTCTTTAAATTTGGGAGGTCTTTTTTTTTTTCAACTCTTTACATGTTCTAAATATAAGTCTTTTGTCTGAGGCAATAGCATCCACAAAATGAAATACTTGGGAATTAATCTAACAAAGCAAGTAAAAGATATACAAATAGAAAATTACAGTACTCTGAAAAAAAGAGATCGAAGAGGATATTGGTAAATGGAAAGATACCCTTTGTTCATGGGTAGGAAGAACCAACATAGTGAAAATGGCCATACTTCCAAAATTGTTATACAGATTTAATTAAATTCATATCAAAATATCATTAGCATACCTCACAGGAAACATTCCTAAAATTCATTTGGATCCAGAAGAGACCTAGAATAGCAAGAACAATTCTCAGCAGCAAAAGCAAGTCAGGGAGCACCACAATCCCTGTCTTGAAATCATGTTACAAAGTTTCTGTGATAAATATAGGGTGGTATTGGGAAAACAAAAAGAATTGAGCATCAATGGAACAGATCAGAAGACGAAGAAACAACTCCAAATACACTTAGCCTCCTTATCTTTGACAGTCTCTTTAATAAAAGATGGTGGAAAGACAGACTTTCCACTTGCCAAAGACTAAAACTAGACCCGTATGTATCACCATGCACTAAACTAAAATAAGAATGGATTAGAGACCTAAATATTAAAACAGAAACACTAAATCTGCTGGAAGAGAAAAGAGGTGAACTCTGAGGATGTAGGTGGAGGTAAGTATTTCATGACAAAACACTGGTTGCATGAGAAATAATACAAAGAATCAACACCTAGTATCTCACCCTGTTAGAAAGCTAAAGCTTCTGTACAGCAAAAGAAATCACCAACCAAGATAGAGAGGGAAAAAATTTTAACAATTTGTCCCTCAAACATAGCATAATAAACCTTTTCAAATGGTGTAATCTAACAGATGATCAAATAACATTAACTTTGCATTCTGCTTAGTAGGGTATTCTTAATTAAGGCTTTATCAAATGTCAATAACTATATAACTAATCTCTTAGCTATATTTTTGGTAGTCTTTAAAATATAATCTTTCACAACTTATAATTTACTTGTCTAATCTGTTATATACAATATAATATTTTGTTTAAAATATTACTTTCATCCATAGATCTATGGTAAGATAAATTGTACTATGGAAGTATGGACTCTAAAGAAAACTATAATCCCTATTAAGAAGTCATAGTGATTAATATTTTTAATACTTGCTACCTGCATAATACAGGGCAATGTCTTTTATATGATTTTACTCATTTGCTCACTGGAGTAAAAAATATGTATTATTAACTCTTACAGTTAGAGCTAAGGGAGCTCAATTTGGACATGATGAATTATTTTAGATAGTAACAATAAATTTAATTGGAAGCAAGACCATCTGACCAATGTGGCCATATTATTTATGACTGTAGGAAAATTTGCCCCACTATGCCCATCTTCTTTTATTCTCTCCCATCATCCTTCCTTTCTACCTTCTTCATTCCTGTTTTTCTCTCTTCTGTATTTCAGTAATTGAAAAAAAAGATTAGATTGTTCTGTTTTGATCATCCTGTAACATATAGCTCCATGTAGTTTCAATATTTTATCTATGCTTCAGTACACATCTATAAGTAGATGTGTACTCATATATATTAAATATTAATGACTGTAGCAGCTTAGTTACTAAGCTGAATTCCACTGCATAAACAGTTTTTCACTGACTAGGCAATACACACAAAGTCATGGTTACCTGTTAATGCCGTTACTACTTACTTCCAATTATCATATGTGCATTCACTAAATTTGGTATAAAGATGCATGGCATAACTGAAAACAATATTAACATGAACTCAGTGGAAGTTTTATTTTTAAAAAGTGCAATTTGCTAAAAATTGTGTTCAGTGCTTTTGGCTGTACTCAGTCAAAATAGTAATTTGTACAATCAATACAAAATCATTAGTCTTTCCATAAAATATGTTTCCAGAAATATCTTAATTGTAACTCATAAATGATTGGTTTTTAAAAAAATTATTAGTACTTTTTTGTGATAGATCATGAAGTCATTCACCTTGGGGTGTTGATATGTAAATATTACCCTTTTCCCTCCTCTTTCTTCCCTAGGTCTTCTGCCATCTGCAACATGTTTGTGTCGCTCTTTCTTATCATCTATTTTCTTTTTTGCTCTTAAAATTTTTTATACTTTGTCTTTCTCATATGAGAGAAATCATTAGATCTTTTATAGAACAGTACAAGAGTAATCCATTTTTATGGACAAAAACTATTTTATATGATTTTCAAATTGCTCCACATACAATGTGTGATGAAAATATATGTTAATGTTTAAATTTTAAAAATTAATTATACTGAAAGCTGCATTGTCATGCACCTATCCCAAAATACTATCTCTTATTTTGAACACATTTATGCTGCTGTTCTTGCCACTATTTCAAGCAGTTGTGGAACTCTGGTTCAGAAAGAGCCTGCCTTTCTATTAGATGGCACTGAGCAATGAATTTATCCATATTTTTCATCACATCTCATAAAGACTCTCAGAAAGAGGACTTCCAGGGCTGATTGAGAATATGAAAAGAGCAACAGAACAAATATCATGAGACTATTCAGAATAATGTGAACAGCAGGATAAAAGAACAAAAAATGATTTATACTTTAAATAGAATGCCTCTTCAGTTAAAATTTAAACTTTAAGAAATGCTCTCAACATTTTATTTGAACTGTATTTGGTGAAACAAAATAACATCTTGTTATAACTAGATCGCAATGACCAGTCAATAACCAAAAGTGTTTGAGTCATAATATTTATTGCAAGTTGTCAACAATAATTCACTCTATATAATCCATTTAGTATCAGGGGCAAAAATGAACCAATGGTAAGCAAATGTGTTTTTAGGAGTCCTTATCTACTTATTATTAAAATGTTCATCTTTGAAAGAAGGTGCAACAAATATATACATATATATAATTGAAGATAACACTTAAAATGTGTAATGGTAAGACTAACAACTTTCACATAAATTTCAGAATAAAAACACTGCAATTTTCATCACAAATGCATCAAGAAAGACTGGCTGGAAGGTTGCTATGGCAACACAACAGTGTTCCTCTGCTACTACTCCATGAGGCTGGTACAGATCTTTTCAGACATGCATTCACAGTCACTTAGATACTAAATAACAAATCCATTGCTGAGATGCAGATCTTTTCATACCAAAAATCTGAATGTGGTGTACTACCTCTTATTTTTCTAGTAAAAGTGAAAAAATGGTCACAGTATTTTAAGTGGAGAGAAAAAGTTTTGTCTCCTATATTACCCACAAGTTAATGACAGAGAATATAACAAAAATTAGTATTTTCTGTTGTATAACTTCAAATAGCTTTATATAAATAAGTAGAAATGTGTGCATATACTATATGTAATGAATCATATTTGATTTTCTTACTAACTTCTATATAATATCTTTAAGAAGGATGTTCAAATTTCTGCGAAATTTTGCAGTAGCATTTTGGAATGACCATCATTCAGGGTTGTTATAGTTATGTCTGGATGGCCCCTCCCTCAAGTCTCATGTAATCATGGATGTGGCTGAGTCTGGCATTCGTGATCAGTTTGTTGGTGGTGTGAGTGTAGCACCCGCCCAGGGGCAGAGACAGCATACAGTGTAAGGATGGAAAGAAGGCATGTCTCTCTCTCTCTTGCCCTGGTTGGTGTGCTTGGTGTTTGCCTCCACCATGAACAGCTGCCACTCAGCCACACCACCCTGCCTTGCAGCCTGCTGAGTATGGACTGAAACCTCCAAAAACTGTAAGAAAAAAACCATTCCTTCGTTCATTTTGGGTGCCAGGTATTTTGTCTCAATAATGAGAGAAAATAACTGAAACAAGTGTCCAATTTTAACCTGAGTTATATTAGTTGACAATTAATGAAATTAAATGCTGTAATCCTAAAATCTAGTTACTAATTTTAAACCATTTAGTACAACTTAATTTCATCTTTTAGTTTTCATAAAAATTCCAGATGATGACTTCTTTGAATACTTTGAGCACTCTTAAAGAATTAACCAAGTATTAATCAATTTGTGTGATGCATTTTCTTTGGGAAGAAAATTATTAATAATTTCATGGTTACTGAAAAGTTACATATGGTATGTAGTGGGTAGACAGAAAGTAGTAATAGTGAGGATGATGTCTAACATATATTGATGCTTTGCTGTTTCAGGCAGCTTGATTAGCACTTTGTGAGCCCCTATTCGATCTATGGGATTTTTTTAAACTAGAAAATCCAGACTCTGAAATATTTATGACACATCTAAAAAGATTATGACGCCGGGTGTGGTGGCACACCCCTTTAATCTCAGCACTCGGGAGGCTGAGGTAGGAGAGCATTATGAGTTCGAGGTCATCTTGGGCTACAACGTGAACGCAAGGCCGGCCTGAGCTACACAGTGCGACCCTGCCTCAAAAAACCAGGGCGGGGAGTTTGGCTCAGTGACTTAAGCGCCTGTCTGACAGGCGCGAGGCTGTGAATTCAATCCCCGGTGCCACAAAAAAATAAAATAAAATAAAATAAAATAAAATAAAGTAAAATAAAATAAAATAAAATAAAACAAGATTATGAGGTGATAGATAAGAAATTGAAAAATAATTTATCCAATATTAAAACTGATGCCTACATCACTTATAAATACTGCTCTTCAGAACAAAAGACTCTACTTAATTTATCTGAGTATCACCTCAAATAGGATTCACTTGTGTTTTTAAAACACAAGTGAGAATTCAGCAAACAAAAGTAATAGGGAGCAACAGATTCAGAAACATGCTGTATAAATTATGCACATTATTTTTCAACATTGTGCTACTTGACCAAATAATTAGTAGGTACATATATCAAAATAAGGGAAATAGAAGGATGCAAGCATAGTTTCATTTTAATGTTTAAATAAAATTGGGTACATAGAATACAGATCCAAATATGAAAGCTAGCACTATGTAGATAGTTGCATTTTAATGATTAAATAAAATTTTGTATGTAAGGAACCTAGCCCAAAGTCCATCAACAGAATGCACTTAAAATTAAATATCCCATTCTATAAACAACTGTGAAAAATCTCTAATTAACTTTTCAAAGACTATGAAAATGAACGATTGTGTAAAAGAAGTTCTCTGCATTTGAGACATGAGATTTGATTGTTGTAATACACAGCAAAACTGACTTGTGTTATGAATGATATACTGCAAATGTCATACACTTATTGATTCTATTATTCCTATCACTTATTTCTATGGAAAGCAGTAAAGTACAATGCACTATGGTCATGGGTTAAATTACAGCCCTCAAAAAGGATACATTGAAGTCTTAAACCCTAGTATTGTAGAAAATGATCTCATTTGGAAATATAACCTCTGAAGATTTAATTAGTTAAAATGAGGCAATATTAGACAACACCACAATTCAATATGTATTGTGTTTTCACAAGAAGACCATGTGAAGAGAGAGAACTGTATGTGCTGACAAATACAGAACCTGGAGTTGAGATGCCGGTGTGGTCATAACAAACCACCTGAAATCAGAAAGAAGAAATAAAGTATTTTCCTACAACATTCAGAGGAAGAATAACCCTGTGGGCTCCCTAATTTCAGACACCTAGTCTTCAGAAGCATAAAACAATGAATCTTGGCTGTTCAATAATTAATCTTCTCCTGGCAAGCTCAAAGTACTAGAATCGATTCGGACACCCACAAAAAGAAAAAAAAAATAGAAAGAAAAGAAAAACAAAGGAGCTAATCTTCCAATATTATTTTATGGATGCATACTATGTGTATTGCATTAATGTAAGGAATATGAATATATATGCATATATACACATCATATATTTGTATATGTGCTTGCTACAGCTTGGGTACAGCTTGAGTGTGTTTCCCCAGGATTCACATATTGGGAGCACGGCCCTTGGTGTGGTGCTGATGGCCAAGCTGAGACCTACTGGGAAATCATTAAGTCCCTAACGGTGCTTTCATAAAAGGAACTGATGCAGTTTTCATACAATGCTGCCTAGTTTTCATGTGAGGGTTTTCATAAAAATACAAGCCTAAGAAACTGCATTTGTCTCTGGCTTTCATGTGATCTCTCGCTTTCAAGCATGCTTCAGCCATTATACTATGTGTCTTAACTACCGTCTGGTGACTGAGACACCAAACCCGAACTCACAACTCTGAAGAAGAAAGCATTGCCTTGGCTCACAGTTTGTAGAGGTTTCAGTCCATAGTCAGCTGGTTCCAAGGCGGGGTGGCATGGCAGAGAGGCCTGGCAGAGTTGAATGAGCTCATAACATAGTGATGGGAAGCAAAAAGATATAAAGATGAGAAAGACAGACAATTCCAGGACATGCCATCCTTACCTCCCATATCATATTCAGTAAGTGTTTATCAGTGGAGTAATCTACTAGGAAGTATACAAAGTCTACCTATGATTGCATGAGTTTTAGGAGAAACATCTCAATAGAAATCATTAACAGTATGAGTTGTGACACAGATAAATGGTCCTTACCAGATCTAGCATCACACTGGATTCTCCACCTCCACCTTCTAGAAAAATAAATCTTTTTTTTTCAAATTTCTCATCCTTGAGTATTTTGTTATAGAAATTAAACTAGTAATACAATTATTTTTGCACGGGGGATCCAACTCAACCTTGCGACTGCTAGACAGACGCTTAAGCCACTGAGCCAAACTCCCAGCCCTGGTTTTTTTGAGGCAGGGTTGCACTATGTAGCTCAGGTCAGCCTTGTGCTCATTTTGTAACCCAAGCCAGCCTCGAACTCACAACGCTCCGCCTACCTCAGCCTCTGGAGTGCTGGGATTAAACGCGTGTGCCACCACGCCCAGCTAGTAATACAATTATATATATAAATGCATTTGTTTCTACATGTATATATGGGAATATACCTTCAATTTTTCCAATTTAAAGCTATCATAGATTCATTACTTTCCAGTTATATCATTTGAGGGGTTAAGTTTTTATTGTTTCAATGTCATCTAAGTAAGTACTATCTACTAACTTTAGTTTATTTGCACTTAATAAAAATAAATCATAGAGTATTTCTATAACATTTAATTAATCTCAGCTGATTTTTGACTAGCTGTATCTGAATTTGCTGACTTTCACACATTACAATACCGGAATTTAACATATTATAAACTAAAAGTTCATGTAAAATCTGATTTTCTGAGTTTTTTCTCCTACGAAACCCATTTATTTTGCCTTTACTTGATAAAATAATTTTTATTAAAATGCATAAACTGAAACTTAATATGACCTTTCAGGTTTTAGAAGTGGTTAAGTTCATGTATGACAATTAACTTCTGTTGAAGACATGATAATAAAAATGTCATATTGAAAGCCAACTGGTTTTGCTTTAGCCTAGGCTTTACAGTGCCACGAGTGAAGTAACTTCCATCCTAAAATTCATAAAAAGTTGGAAACTCTTGCAAATCATAGTTTTTGGAGTCCATTAGGGAACTCAGTTTGCAAACATACCAGGTAAAATTAATTTCACACGATGACAAGCACTCAAGGGGAGAAGAAACACATAGATTTTTTTTTCCTTTCACTTTGGGAAGTTTGTAAGCCAAATAAGTGGTTATCAGAAGAAAATAACTGAAAATTCAGCAGATTCTCAAAAGTTGGGTGGGAACTGGTGTTACTTTGGAACCTCTAGAAGTTCCAGACAGGGAGTCCTCTCCTTGACATCATTTGCCTTCGCTGGACTTGTCCAGGTGATCATGAGAAATATTTAGAGAAGGACAGCGTACTTGAGGAGAATACTCTTCAGTGATGCCGCTAAGCAGAGCCTGCTAAGATCTGATGATAGGATGCGAATCCTTGGCAAAGTCTAACAGTGCTCTGGGCTTTTTGCAAGGACAAGGTGGTAATCAGCAGTTAGGTCTCCACTGCCTCTCAGTTGCTTTTCTGATATGAAAGCTCTCTTTCGACTACTGAAAGACAAATTTCAACCTTCACACAGTCCCGTACTCCACTGTGAAGCCAACACTTTCTTTATCTAAGTGAGAGAGGAGATGCCCTTCTAACCCAGATTTCTATTCTGATACCAAGAAAGATGAAGATAATCTTATGAGGAAGCAGTCAAGAAACCTGCTTACTCTACTCTGTGCCGGACGCAAGTTAAAAACCATTTGCCCTGAGAGTGAGGCAGGAAGTACTAGTGACGACGTCAATGCACTGAAGTGAAACAAGAGCTCTAGTACCACGTTGACAGAGATGAGTATTCTGTTCATTTCCAAAACCCTTCTAATGAAAGGAATGATGCTTGTCTCCTCTCCAGGAGAAAAAGGAGAAACCTGCCCACAAGTTAAACCTTACACTAATGCTTTGGTGTTCACCATTATGCAAAATTATCACACACTTAGCAGCTTGTGTTTTGTTTTGTTTTCATCTTTTTGTAACAGTGTCTTGCTGTGCAGTTCAGGCTGACTTTGAGCTCACTTTGTAGCCCAGACTAGTCTCGAACTTACAACGATCCTTCTGCCTCAGTCTCCCAAACACTGGAATTACAGGCATGTGCCACCACTCCTGGCTACACTTAGGAGTTTGAAGCAACACATATTTATTATCTGAGTTTCTGCAGTTCAGAAGTCTCAATGTACCATGGTTGAATTTTAGGGTAGAGGTCTCATTAAGTTAGACATTAATGAAGGTTACAGTAGTAGTCTGGGGTTTGCAATTCTTTTCCAAGCTCACTATTTGTTGACAGAAATAATTCCCTTGAAGTTTTAGGACTGTGGTACACAGAGTCCTGCTGACCATCAATTTGGGTGGAGATGCACTTAAGGTTTCTAGTCCCTGCCTACATTTTGTGATATGTAACCTTCTCCACTTCTGAAGCCAATTATGAGATGAGAATGTTTTCAATTAATTCCTTCACATTTCAAATTGAAAGCAAAAACCAAATGACTTTGTACACTCTCAAGATTAGGTCAGGCTTACTAAGGATATCTCCTGGACTTAGTCAACTAATCTGAAACTTCAGTTACATCTAAGAATTTCCTTAGCCAGATAGATAACATAATGCTGGGAGTGTATCATATCATTTTTATAAGTAACGGCCACGTTAAACGAGGTAATGCTCACAAGCATGAGACTCACTAGGGCTTCTCATGGAAGTCTACATTCGATATTGTCAGTATTTTCATCTTCCTAAGCACCAGGAATTTCTAGCAAAGCCCCACTTAAGGCGCAGTTTTCCAGGAGCTCTCTAAGACCGAAACTGGAGCAGCAGACAAAGTCAATTCATCAGTCCTCTACAGGTACCTACACAGAACAGCAGCACCCATCTACCATGAGGAAGAGGCAGGAGAGAAGAAGGATTCCCCTTTTCTGGTGCAAGGGTATGAAATTGGAGGGAAGATGAGATTGATTCTGGAACACTGAGAGAAACTCTCTGGAATTCCATGCTAGGAACATGTATGAGGACACATGATATATACTAGAAGGTTTGAATTTGTTTCACCAAAGACTGTTAAGGCAACAGTAAAATCCCATGGCAGTGCAAGTATTGCCCATATGGAAAGCATGTTTCATACCAGTGGCATGGCGTATGAACAGTGGCAAGGCAGATGATGTAGGTATGTGTCTGGATGTGTTATTTAACCCCCTCTCTATAGTTCTTTCATACTCTGCATTTACTTGTTAAAAACACGAAACAAAAAAAAAAATCAAAAGAATGCAGTGCATTTTAAAAAGTTGTCAACAGAGTCAGACACACAGATGTCCAGATATTGAACTAAAGATAGGAATTTTAAAATAAGCAAAGACATTTTGAGTGTCTAGTGAAAAAGATGAACAATGTTTATGAAAAGATGAGAAATAGTAACAGAGATGAAAATCATCCAGTCTGTTAAAATACTGATAAAATATAATATCTGAGATAAATAACTCACTATATGGGCTTATTGAAAGACAGAAGTCATCAGAAGAAATAATTGGTGTTCCTTGAAAAAGAGCAAATGACATTATTCAAACACAAGAAGGAGAAATAGAAGAAGACAGCAAGCTGTAGCAACAGCAGCAACAGCAGAAATGTCAGGTTCTGTGTTTGTGAGGTACAAAGGAATCATTTAAGTTTTGTATTCTTTGAGGTCCATAAGAAACAATAATTGAGTACAGGAAATATTCAGAAAGATAATAACCAACTATCCAAAATTAATGAAAAGTGACAACCCATATATTTCAGAATATCAGAAAAAGCTACATTTATAAATACATATAAACATATAGCTTGGTATATCATCATCATCAAATAACTATAAACAAGGCAGAAACATTATACAAAGAACGGATGTAAGAAAATAGGTCAGATGTAGTAGTATACACCTATAATTCCAGTATTTCAGAAAGTTGAGATAGGAGTCTTGCAAGTTCAAACTCAACCTGGGAAAGTTAGTAGTTTAATGGGATCATAACTCAAAAAAAAAAAATTAAGAAGCTGAGGTTGTAGTTCAGTGCAAAGGCCCTGGCTCAATCCTTAACACCACAGAAAGAGAAAAAGAAAGAAAGAATGAGAGAGAAAGAGAGACAAAACCCCCTAGATTTCTACACACAGAAATGGATCTCTCAAAAAAAAAAAAAGAAAGAAAAAAAAAGCAAGGGGGAAAAGAACTATGTTAGAAGACAAACGCAAAAGGAGCTAATTACCAGTTGTCCATCACTGCAAGAGTTTTCTAGACAAAAACAACACAATGACATTTGGAAACATGCATCTACTTTAATGAAAAATGACAGAAATATGTTTTGAAATATTAAATACAATAAGCTTTTAATCCTATTTTAATTCTCTGTACCATAATAAACTCACTAATACAAACCAGCAACCATGTATTGTGAAAATTATGATATATATTATATATTATATTATATATATATATGTATATATATACAGAGAGAGAGAGAGAAATGAAATACATAAGAATATGAAAGGTGGGAGAAAACTGAGGTAGTCTTAGAAGAATCCTGCACTGTGTGTGAGGTGTAAGGTTTACTTGAAGTTAGAACATAAAAACTGAAAGTGTATATTCTGAGACTAAGTTGACCATTGAAAATGGGACAGAGATATATAACTAATAGCCCAATCCAGGGCATAAAATTAAATTTCAAAATATGCTAAATCAATCAGGGAAATAAGTAAATAAGAAATAATA
>RJWM01010264.1:0-64464 GCA_004363535.1 Dasyprocta punctata
AAAGAAAATAGACACAGAAGATAGAAACAAAAAGCATGAAAGACAAACAACAACAGCGACAGATCTGATACAATTACACTGTAGGTTTACACTCTGAGGTGGTTGAAGTTTGACAGTAGTTACAATATTACATATCGTTACCTTCATAGGGGTTGATCATATTGACAGACATAGACACGCAAGGTTTATCAATTCAGGAATATTAATTTTTCTTTTTCAATAGCTAATGTACCCAGCAATACAGATTTTTTGGCTGTCTTATTTATGCATATTTATAAGTTTGTCTTTTTCTTTTTCCCTTCCTTTCTTCCTTTCCCCTTAGAGTACCTCTTGTTATCATTGAAATAACTACCCATAATATCAGGTCTAATATAATCAAGCTAAATAGTTCAGAGTGAAGCCTATAAAGGATAAAAGAATGGTCATACTTAAGAGAAACAAAAAAGCTAAAGGATTCAACTAACAACAACAACATATCCTATACTGTAAAATTATAGGTTTAGGACTTTAGATGGTTGGAATTTTACAGTGGTTGCAACATTGTATATTATTACCATTAAGGGGGCTGTTCAGATGGACAGATAAAAACATATAGGATTGATCTGATCATATTTTAGTTTGAAGACAATAAGAGGTATTACAAGGGGAACCGAGGAAGGAAGCTATGGAAAAAAGACATAGTTTTATATGAGGGTATTCATAAGATCGTTTAAAACCTATACTACTAAATGCATTAATTGGTGAGAGAGAACAGTTGATATTCATAGGGCAAACTTCTTGAGCAGGTCATTTGGGCTAAAGTCTTTCAGAGCAAGGCAATTTTCTCAATAGAATAATTACAAAGAAAAATTAAAAATATGAAGGGAATAATTCTACTTTTTAAAATTCTTTTTAATATAACTGGCTATGATCAGATTAAACATATGTCTGTGTAGGTGGACAGATGTCATTGAATCCTATATTAGGTAATGAAAGCACTGTTTCAGGATTGTCATGTTTCCTTACATATCTTAATGAATAATTCACAGAAAACTTTTCTGATCATGGGCAGCAAATATGGCCAACCTAAGTACAGCTGAAATGGAGAGTTAATAAAAAGATATGAGCATGTGTAAACTGAGCTAAGTTGGATTTTCTCTATCAAAACAAAGTGAAAACTTGAATTATGAGAGATTTCTATATTTACATGTCTAAGCATGAGCTGTGTAACCATAATTTGATCAAGTACAGATGGAGTATACAGTGATATTTCTATAAGAACTTGTCATCTACTGATATCATCATAATCATCTTATTTTGCGTAAGTGCACTTTATGATGTTCCTACAAATATATTCCCCAATGATTAATTTTTCAGAACATATCCCTATCATTAAATGGCATATAAATGATTATATAGAACAAGTTTATTACCAAGTTATGTTATATATGTATATATATGTGCAAATGCATATATGTGCATATATCCTCAGCTTTCTGATTACTTAATATTTTAATATTTATTTCGTCAAGTATAAAACATGAACATTAAGACATGTAATTACTGGTAGATTTTGATTAGTATGTACAAATATTCAATGCTTTCTAATGGTTTAGGTGCTCAATAACATTTAAACCTTAACTATATGTATCAGCCAGGGTTTACTAGAGAAACAGATATAATACAAGATATACAACTGTATAAATTGCATAAATTACAAGATTGACTTGCAGTGATCACCCACAAAGTTAAATAAAGGAGCGTGCAGAGAGTGTCTGCAAGCTGAAGGGGGAAGGGTCCAGCCCAAGAGCTGGAGCTTACTGCAGTGTCCCCAAGTCCATATCAGGAGGCCGATGGGTCTACCATGGAACACTGAAGAATCTACAACAAAGCTGAACAGTCTGTCAGAAACCAGGAGACAAAGTCCAAGCTAAAGGTGAAGACTGAAGCTCCTCCAAAAATGCAGCAATCGGTTCTTTCTTATTTGCCTTTTACGGTATGCAGGCTGCTCTCTGGATTGGGGTAGCACTCACACCATCTGCCTGCCAGCCTCTTGCACAGGCTGAGGACATAACAAACTAAGGGCCCTGGCCCCCTTCTGAATCACTTAGCTGAACTTCTAACCTTCTCAAATTGACATAATGAAAGGTAACTGCTTGTTCTATATCCCGGGTTGTAGAGTTCCTGAGTTACTTAATTAAGCTTCTAGACTTCTCAAGTTGACATAATGTATAAACCATAACACTATAGTACCTAGAGGCCATTCTTAAACACTTAAAATTATAATCTAGTATTATGTTTCTTTGTATTCAAATGACCATCATGATTTTATAAATTATAAGCAATGCTTCTTGGTCAATCCAGAGAAATATCCAAATACTTATTGAGAAAGCAGAAAAGGGAGTATTTTCAGTGAGTTACATCGAGGATTTTTGATATACTCTTTAGCAGACGCATCTAAGCAACTTTTTAAAACTTTTCAAAACATGGTTATTTCATGTAAACAATCTAAAAATAGTCTCTGTCCATTAAAATAATAATAAGTTTGTTATATTAAGCATACTTTAGAAAGATTCAACAAAAAAGAGAATTTTACTTAGGCAAAATAACTACAATCAATATGTTGTGGAAACTACCTGCCAGGAAAATTTTCACGTTTTCCTGAAGTCCAGACAAGTGTACCATAGAATATTTGGTATTATTGTTTTTGCATGCCTTCCCCACTTTAACTTACTCTTTTGGTTGACTTCAGATTGTAACATACTCGGTATCATCACCATCACTTTTGGTCACTGGTGGCATTTCCATTAACTCCTGTAGTTAATGAAGGACACACATACTCTTGTTAGGTACCACTTTGCATTTCCAATCAGCTCATCCACAAAACTCAGTATGGGCTGGGTATTTAGCTCAGCAGCATAAGTGCCTGCCTGACAAGTATGAGGTAGCGAGTTTGATCTCCGGCACAAAGAAAAAAAAAAAAAAAAAAAAAAACCTCAATATGATGCTCAATAATGTTACATCCTTAGGTAACAAACTTTCACCTGGTCACTGCGCCAAGTATTTGTCCTGCTGCACTGAAGTTTAAATTTAACTTCTGCCAATGATGGTTTGCAAATTCTACTGTCGTTTGAAATGGAATAATTTGTCTTTCTTTATAATTATATTTAATTTTGTTTTATTTCCTATTGGGGAGTAAAATGGCAGAAGAATTAAATGCCCAAAGGTCAGGAAACTCACTCCTATGTTGACAAATCCTTCCATCTCAATTTTTTTCTAAAGACACTGTCAAGGATTAACTAAAAGTTAAATAAAAGGAAAACAATGCCTTTTCAGAGAAACCAGTGAAGAAAATGTATACATTGTTTAGTTAGTACGGAGAACTAAGATGTATGTGAAGAAGAAATGAAAATGAACAAAAAAGCTTATTAAAAGTTGTTGAAGAGTAAGTCAATACTTTCAAATTACAAAGTTTTTCACACAATTAACTAATACTAAAAATATCACATTTTGTACAATCTGGTAACTTCTGATTCATTCTCCTTTCCTTCATCCCAGGGCAGTTGGGAGTGATAAAAGCCAGTGAGTTGCTGGAGGCCGCATGACTGGCAGGCCAAAGGGAAAGTGGTCTAGGAGAAAGGAAGAAGCCAATTTTGAATTTAAATTTTGAGGGCATGATCAACAAAGGATGTGCTGAAACCTGAAGGAGAGGTTGGATATGTCCATGAAGGTCAGATGTTACGGTCAGAGTTAAACTCATCGATATCTTGCTATCACATACAATATGATACTGTGTAAGTTAAATATTGTATGATAACTATCAGGAATGATTCAAGTAGACATTCACTTCCATGTTTCTACTATATTTTAAAGGAACTATCTTTAGAAAAACTGCGATTAACAGAAAAATGGTAAAAGTAGAACACAATTCTTACACTCAAATTCTTTTAGTATTATCTAAAATTACCATCACTGCTGTTAAAATGGATCAACTTATATTGATTTATTATTATACTATATTATTAATATTTAGATCCCCTTAGTTTTTACCTGTCTTTTTCTTCTTTCATAACCTCACCCAAGATTTTGCATTGCTTTTAGTCATCAGATCTCCATAATTTTCTCTTGACTGCTACAGTTCTCAATTTTTTATGATTGTTTTTGATGACATAGGCTATTTTGAGGAGTGTTGGTTCAACAATATTTTGTGGAATATCCCTCTATTGGGATTTTTCTCATGATTAGAAATGGGTTATTGGACTAATGAAGTAGACCATAGAGGCAAAATGCCTTTCTCATTGTATCATATTATGTATGTGACATGAAAATGACCTGCTACTTCTGATATTAACTTTAAAGCAACTCCTCTTCTACATTTTTCCCTACATGATTTTGGAAGCCACAATGCCTACCCCACACTTGAGTCAAATGTGAGATGCTACCTCTTAAAGACGGAAAGCCCACAAACATTGTCATCTTCTGTGTTGCAAATTTGTCTATCCTCATGTCAGTTATAATTTTAATCATTTTTATATCAGCATTGGTTTGTAGATATACATTTTATAGTTTAAATTACAATACACTATTGCTTTATGTCTGTTACTGAACATTTATACATTGTTTACATTTCTGTGGACTGGGGTTTTTTTAGTTGGTTTTTATATTTCTTTCCATATTTTCTCATTGTGTTGTTCCACTTTATTTTGAGCATATGTTGATGCTTCATAGATACTTCCTAGTTTAGACATTTCTTTAGGGAGCCCTCATTCTTTTTTTGAATAATGACATGAGAAACTACAATCCATGGGCTACTTGTGCCCATTGCTACTAGGTTGACATTTTTTAGTCTTTTGCATTTTAGTGTATGTCATTCTACACAACACGTGTACATATATAAATATTCATGTATAGTCATCTGCCTGATGTTTCTGTTTTTAATTCATTAATCAAAGACCAATGTAACCCACCTGCTTTCCTGTTTATCTGCCAAATCCTGCTTTGACATTTAGAAAACTGGTCCTACATGTTCATTTACATATATTTCAATTCCAACATGTACATGTGGCAGTATGGTAATTTTATTTGCACTCTCATAAAAAAGCATTTATTAGAGTAGAGCTTATGTATATTTTCTTGTTTTTCATACTCTATTATAATTTCCAAAGCTATCAAAGCAGCACCTTTTCCCCCAGATTGTTTCATACATTTATAATAATCCTAGACTATTTCTACACATTATGAACTCTATTTTGTGATTCCCATGAGTTCCTAAATGATTTCATAAAGTTGCACATAATAAAATGTAATGTTTGTGCAGTGAATATCAATATATGTAGAGAAATAAATGGTGTCTCATAAGATGAATATGACATTGTGAAAATACTTTCAACACCCTAAAACGTTTCTTGCTTGCTGCTCCTGAACCCTTTCCTTCCCTTCTGAACTTTCAGCAATCACTGTTACATTATATTGTCTCTGCATTTTTGTCTTACAGCCAGGATGGTTTCTAATGTAATATTTTATTATCTAACCTCGTCAAACTGACTGATTTTACTTAGTAAACACCTAACATTTATCCATATATTTTCACTATTCAAAAACTCATTTTTATAGCTAAATAAATCACGTTACATTTCATTGATTTACCAGTTCGTTTACTCATTTGCCTACTGAAAGGAACCGTGTTACTTCTAGGTTTGCATGATTATAAATAAAGCTGTTGTACACAGCCATATGTTTGATTTTGTGTGAGTGTACTTTTTAAATAAGTTAAGTGCATACTCAGGATATGAGTGTACTTTTCAAATAAATTAAGTGCATACTCAGGAACAAAAATTGTAAGACCGTATAGTAAGACTACATTTGGGTTTGTATAAAATGACCACATTTTCTTCCCAAGTGAATATTTCAATTCCTACCATCAGTAGATGATCATATCCATTGACAACAATATCATCAATTGACATCAGATTCTCTTTTATTTTTAGCCAATCTAATATGTATACTGACAAAACAGTGTTTCTTTAGTATTTTATTCCTTAGTGACAACTAATGTTGAAAGTCATATATAAAAATATATATATTCCCTTTGGTGAAGTACCTGTTTAGATCGTTTACTCTTTTGTTAGATGAATTGTTAGCTTTATTAAAAGAATTCTTTGTACTCCTTGTATTTTGCTAAAAATTTTATAACAAAAATTCTCACCCGAGAACTACTAGCCATAGCTTAAAACTCAAAGGACTTGGCGGTGCTTTACATCCACCTAGAGGAGCCTGTTCTATAATCGATAAACCCCGATATACCTCACCACCTCTTGCTAATCCAGCTTATATACCGCCATCTTCAGCAAACCCTATTATGGAATAACAGTAAGCTTAACTAACACTTTTTGTATAATTTTAACCTTGAATCTCATTGGAAATAATTTTTTCTATAAAATTTAATCACTACAAAACTAAATACTGAGAATTCCATATATTTAACTGGTAATATGGTGATGTTTTCTTTTATCAGAAAGATAACAAGGATAAAGAAAATTCTTAAACTTAGAATTAGCTTGAATATGCAACTGTGCTTTACAAAATATGGAAGCTGTTGAAACAAAGTCAGACATTAAGAACCTAAACCTTGGCAATAAATATTTGGAGCTGGCAGCACATTAGTAACACTACAGTGGTGTCTCTTTCCCTTCTATTTTAAATACTCTTTTTTCCATAAACTAAAAGAAATTCTATATAACTGCAGTTGAAATTGTGTTAACTATTTCCTATTCCCTCTAATCATGCTTAATATCCTACTCTCTGTATCAAAATTGTAGGGCTTTTTTCTGCACAATATCATTAGGAAAAAGAGAGTCTTCAATTCTAAAGAACTCTTCTGTTTACTATGGAGCTGCAGAGTTTCCTTAGGTTGATACTGTGATTAAGCATTCAAGTCAGAATTACCAAAAAAAAATTACCTGCTGCTTAGAAAAGAGGTCAAGCAAGAGGTTTTTCTCAGACACAGAAAAACGATGTATATTTGAAATATTTCTCAAGGGTTTTAAGACGTTTAAAGAAACTACATGTCTATGTAATTTAATCTCAAACTGTAGTTATGTCTACAAAATATATTGAACTATCAAAGACCTCATGATAGACTCATGAATGATGAAAATATGTACTTGGAAGTAACCTGAAGTTAGAATAAAATCCACCTGCTATTGTGACCAAGTTTTGCATATGAGTTGAAGATCCTCATATTGAAAAAATAATGGAGAAATTGATTAATAATAATGATCAGGGGGAATGCACCCTCACTAGCTGCACAGAGGATCCAGCTCTACCTGATACCATGAATCAGTGCAAACCACCAGGGGAACATCCAGCCAGCCTCACAGGACACAGAAGTACTGAGCCCAGCACAGCCCAGGATCCCATAGCTGCTCATCAAGGACTGGCCAGTGTTGCTGAAGGGCCTTGGAAAGCTTGGGCTCTGCCCATCAGAGTGCAGGGCGCAAGCTCCATTGTCCAGGGGTGTGGCCAGTGCAGTGGGTCCTATAGGTTGCAGGCCCTCCCAGCCAGGAGCAAGGCCCTGGCACTGTAGGCCTGGGACTTGCCCAAGCTTGCCTGGCACACCAGAGGCTCTGAAATCCTTGCAGCCAGACTCAGGGTCCAGGTGGCACCACACTCCAAGGTACACTCTGCCTAGCTGCCTGGGTCCTGGAGGTCTCAGCACCCACTCAGTAAGGTGGAGGCTCCAGCAGCACACTCTAGAAGTGTGCCCTCACTAGCTGCACAGAGGATCCAGCTCTACTCGGTCCCGTGACTCAGAGCAACCCACCAGGGGAATGTCCAGTCAGCCTCGCAGGACACAGAGTCACACAGGTCCCAGAAGAAAATGACAAAATGAAAGATGAAAAGGCAGTCTCAATCCCCCAGCCCACTGAGAACAAACCCAAGAGACACCAAAATGGAAGACACAGGGAGTCACACACTGAAATTTCTGAAATGATAGCAAATTCAGTGAAGAAACAGCATGATGAAGCTATAGAGAAACTCAAATCAGAAATAATCTCTCAGCTAAAAAATGAAATGACAATCATTATGAAAGAAATGTGTGTATCTAAAGAAGAGTAAGATAAAAATGGAGAACATAAGAAAATGATGGAAACATTGAGTGAGCAATATAAGAAACAAATAGAATGCATGAAACAGATTCAAAGGGAAATTCAGAAAATGAAAAATTCCATGAAAAGTATGAAAAACCACTTGAATGAAGCTGAAGATAGAATCTCAGACCTTGAATACAAAATGGGAGCTTATGGACATGAAAGAAAAGATCCCTTAAAAATAGTAATGAACCAAGAAACAACAATTCAACAGCTGCAAGATGATGCCAAGAGAAATAACATAAGATTAATAGGCATAAATGAAAAAGCAGGGGCTGATACTAATGACCTGTGAAGACTATTCATAGAAATAATGGCAGAAAAATTTCCAAGCATGAGAAGAGAATCTGAGATACTGATAACTGAAGCATACAGGACCCCAATTAACCATAACCAAAATAAATCTGCACCCAGACATATAATTATTAGGATATCAGAAATACAGCACAAGAACAAAATACTAAAAGCTGTCAGAGAAAAGAAACAGGTCACCTATGAAGGAGAGCCTATCAGAATCACAGCAGACTTCTCAACACAAACTTTTAAGTCAAGAAGAGCTTGGAGTGAAGTATTTTAAATTCTGAAAGAAAACAACTTTCAACCCAGATTGATGTACCCTGCAAAACTATCCTTAAAAATTGATGGAGAAATAAGATACTTTCATGACAAAGAACAACTGAACAAATTTATGGCCACCAAACCAACACTACAAAGAGTACTGAAAGACACTCTAGAAAGAGACAAAGATAGTAACAGTCTTAAGAACAACAACAAAAGGAAACCACAAAGCAGGGCAAATAATTAAACAGAAAATGTAGAAAACCAACAAGAGAATGATATCATGACAGGGATGAGCCAGTACATATCAGTTATATCAATCAATGTAAATGGTCTCAACTCACCAATAAAAAGAAACAGACTAGCAGAGATTGTTAAGAAACAAAATCCAACAATATGCTGTGCACAAGAAACACATTTCATTCAAAATGAAATTCACAGACTAAAAATCAAAGGCTGGAAAACAATACTCCTTGCAACAGGAACCCATAAAACAGCAGGGGTAGCTATTATGTTTCCAGAAAATACAAACTTCAAATCGAAAATGATCAAAAGAGATAAAGAAGGTCACTACATACTTGTGAGGGGAAAACTTCAAGAGGAAGAGATTACAATCATAAATATATATGCACCGCATATGGGAGCACCCAACTATGTAAGACACTTCTTAATAGAAATGAGAAACCAAATAAACAATAATACAGTTATAACAGGGGACCTTAACACCCTATTGTCACAGAGAGATAGATCAACCAAACAAAAAATCAACAAAGAAATAGCAGAACTGAATCAAACTTGTGAACAAATGGACCTAGTAGATGTGTACAGAGTATTCCACCCATCAACATCAGAATACACATTCTTGTCAGCAGCACATGGGTCATTTTCTAAAATAGATCATATGCTGGTCCATGAAACATGCTTAATTAAGTGCAAAGGAAGTGGATTAATTCCATGCATCTTATCTGATGATAGCACAGTAAAATACAAAATGAATGACAAAAAAAAAAACCCTATAATAACTACATAAACACATGCAAATTAAAAAAATAAACTCTCCTAAATAACCAATGGGTCACAGAAGAAGTTAAAGAAGAAATTAAAAAATATCTACAATTGAATGAAAATGCAAATACAAATTACCAGAAACTATGGGACACAATGAAAGCAGTCCTCAGAGGGAAATTTATAGCACTAAACTCCCACATCATAAAAATGGAAAGAACACACATAAACAACTTAATGCTGCACCTCAAACTTCTAGAAAAAGAAGAGCAAGTTAAGTCCAAAGCCCAAAGAAAGGAGGAAATTATCAAGATTAAAGCAGAAATTAATGCAATTGAAACTACTAAAACAATACAAAGAATTAATGAATCAAAAAGTTGGTCTTTGAAAGAGTAACTAAAATTAGTAAACCCCTAACCAACCTTATCAAAAAGAGGAAAGAAAAAAACTCAGATACAGGCAATAAAAAATGATAAGGGTGAAATCACTACAGACGCTGTGGAAATACAGAAGATCATCAGCACCTACTTTGAAAACCTTTACTCACATGAATTCAATAACACAGAAGAAATGAACACATGCCTAGGAACCAATGAATTACCAAAGCTGAATCAAGAAGATGTAAAACTGCTGAATAAACCAATTTCAGTTAATGAAATTGAAAATGTAATCAGGACCCTGCAAACAAAGAAAAGCCCAGGCCCTGATGGATTTGCTGCTGAATTCTATAAGAAATTTAGGGAAGACTTAAGGCCAAAACTCCTCAAACTCTTCAATGAAATTGAAAGGTAAGTAAGTCTCCCTAACTCATTCCTGGAAACAAGTATTACCCTAATACCAAAACCAGAGAAAGACCCAACCAAAAAAGAAAACTACAGGCCAATCTCCCTAATGAACATAGATGCAAAAATCCTCTATAAAATACTGGCAAATAGAATACAGAAAGTTATCAGAAAGATTATACATCATGATCAAGTGGGATTCATCCCAGGAATGCAGGGATGGTTCAACATATGCAAATCAATAAATCTATTACACCATATCAAAAGGGCCAAGGACAAGAACCACATGATCATCTCAATTTATGCAGAAAAAGCTTTGGACAAAATCCAACACCCATTCATGATAAAAACCCTACAGAAAATCAGAGTAGATGGTCTCGACCTCAACCTGATAAAAGCCGTATATCATAAACCAATAGCCAACATCTTACCAAATGGACAAAAACTGAAAACTTTCAACCTTAAATCAGGAACATGACAAGGATGTCCATTATCACCACTCCCATTCAATATAGTTCTGGAAATATTAGACAGAGCAATTAGACAAGAGAAAGAAATAAAGGGAATAAGGATAGAAAGGGAAGAAGTAAAATTATCATTGTTTGCATATGATATGATACTTTGCATAGAAAACCCCCAAAAATCCATTAGAAGACTTCTCGAAGTAATAACCAAATTCAGCAATGTTGCTGGATACAAGGTGAACACTCAAAAATCAATAGCATTCCTGTACACAAACAACAAAGTCACTGAGAGAGAAATAAGGGAAAACACCCTTCACTATAACATCCAAAAAATGAAATACTTAGGAATCAATCTAACAAAGGAAGTAAAAGATCTATGCAGTGAAAATTACATTACTCTGAAGAAGGAAATCAAAGAAGATTTCAGAAAATGGAAAGATATTCCCTGTTCATGGATAGGAAGAACAGACATCTTGAAAATGGCCATTCTCCCAAAATTATTATACAGATTTAATGCAATCCCAATCCAAATACCACTTGCCTACCTCACAGAGCTAGAGAAAGCATTCCTGAAATTCATGTGGAACCAGAGAAGACCTAGAATAGCAAAGGCAATTTTGGCAACAAAGGTAAGGCAGGAGGCATCACAACCTATTTCTTGGAACTATACTAAAAATCTACTGTGATAAAATCAGCTTGGTACTGCAATCAAAACAGTCCTGAAAATCAATGGAATAGATTAGAAGATATAGCCATAACCACAAACACACTTAGCCACCTCATCTTTGACAAAGGGGCCAAACATGTCATTGGAAGAAAGATAGCCTCTTTAACAAATGGTGCTGGAAAAACTGGCTTTCTATGTGCTGTAAACTAAAATTAGATCCATGTCTATCACCATCCACTAAAATAAAGTCAAAATGGATCAAAGATCTGAATATTGAAACAGAGACACTAAACTTACTAAAAGAAAAAGTAGGTAAATATCTTGATGACATAGGAGTAGGCAGAGAGTTCATGAACAAAAATGAAATTGCATGGGAAACACTTCCCAGAATGAACAACTGGAATCTCATCTTACTAAAAGGTTTTTGTATGTCAAAGGAAATCTCCAACAGAGTAGAAAGAAAACCCACGAACTGGGAAAATATCTTATCCAATTGTCCATCAGACAAAGGACTTCCATCTAAAATGTATAAAGAATTAAAAGAAATCAGGCCCCTAAAATTCAAAGACCCAATCAAAAAATGGGCATGTGAAATGAATACACACTTTTCAGAGGAAGAAATACAAATGGCAAGTGAATATATGAAAAAATGTGCAACATCAATGGTCATTTGAGAAATGCAAACAACACTGTGATTCCATCTCACTCCAGAAACAATGACCAAGATTAAAAAATCAACCAACAACAAATGCTGGAGGGACTGTGGGGAAAAAGGAACTTTTCTCCACTGTTGGTGGGAGTGTAGACTGGTGCAACCACTGTGGAAATCAGTGTGGAGATTCCTCAAGAAGCTAGGATTAGAGATCCCATTCAATCCAGCTATCCCACTTCTGGGCCATTTTCCCAGAAGAATTGAAAACATCATATGACAGTGATATTTGTGCACCCATGTTTATAGCAACCCAATTTGTAATAGCCAGATCTTGGAAACAACCCAAGTGCCCATCAATCAAAGAATGGATCAAAAAGATATGGTGGTTTTATGCAATGGAGTACTACTCAGCTATCAAGAAAGATTGCATTGAGACTTTTATAAGTAAATGGACACGACTTGAGACCATACTCATAAGTGAGATAAATCAAACCCACATGTCTGAATACCGTATTGTCTCCCTAGTAAAAGAAACTGAAAAAGTATATATGATCCAAAATCTACAATAAATAGTATGTAAGGGTAAAAACCTGCTTGAAGAGCAAAAGTAATTGGGAAGGTAAAAAGGGGAAAGAGGGAAGGGAATAGGAAAACATATAAATCTGTATATATGTATATGTAAGATAACTAAAATGAACATACTGCTGAATGTATTAGTTATTGAGAAAGAACGATTAATACTCACATGATTAGATCAATTTGACATGTCTATATCTGTTAATGTAAACAACCATTTTGAAGATAACGATGTGCAATATTTCAACCATTGTCAAGTTTCTATCATCCTGTTTTGTAAACCTATAATGTTACTGTTGTACATTTACTCTAGTTGTTTGTTTGTTTCTTTTGCTTTTTGTCTTGCTATGGGTCTTTTTTTAATCTTAAATAAAATAATAATAATAATCAGGAGAGAAAAGATATTTGTTAGTTTTTATTTAACACAGAAATAAAGGAATGATAATATTAGTTAAGGAAATTGACAATGGAAGAAATGGCAAATTGGTGTAAAACAATTCATTGGAGAAAAATTAATTTAGCTACAAATTATGTTAAAATAATTTGGCACCCATGGATAAAATGAATAAATGAATTTTGCCTAAGCCCAACATTTGACCACAATGAAATCACAATAGATCATGAATTTAAAACATAAAACTTAAGAAACAAACTGTTAGTGAAAAAATGCTGAAGAAATTATTTTGAATTTCACTAGGCTTCACAATCTGTGTACTAAAAATCATTATATTCTTAAATCAATAAAAATGTGAAATGAATTTTATCAAAATTTAAAGTATTTTCTATATAAAATACACAATTGAACATAAAATATAACTTGGGAACTAGAAAAAATATTTGTAGAATACATGTCTGGAAAAAATTTTAATGTCTAGAATACAGAAAAAAATTTGAAACATATATACTCACAGAAGCATGCACATTAAAATTGTATTGTCTTTTCTAATTTGTTGAAAATAAAGTTAAAGAATTGGCAAGAGAAATGTTTTCAAAAAATGTTTTCCTCTTGGCAAATGACTAATAAGAAACATCTCTTATAATGTTAAGCATTAGTGAAATGTGAATTAAAATAAAAATAAAATATAACCAACCATCTATCAGGATAACAAAAATCCACAAATAGTGAAATGCTAGCAATGATATAGAAAAGCTAAGACACTCAAGTATTGCTAGTGGAAGTGCAAAATCTTTCAGACAGTCCAAATAAGAGTATAGAACTGCCTCTCAAGAAGGGGCAATATGTGTTTAGTAAAAGACTCAGACATTTTACACTTAGGTAATTGCTCTAAAGAAATGAAATCTTACTCATGGAAAATTTGTAGGTTTACACTGAAATCAAATTTATGTGTAATACTTGAAAACTAGGGGGAAGAAAACAGTGTCCAACAATGTGCTAAAGAAGACATAGTTAAAAAAACTGAGAAGCACTACAAAAAGATGGAAACCTTGAATAAACAATTTAAGAAAGAAAGGGAAGGCATGAAACAGATTCAAAGATCCATCCAAGAAATCAAAAATTTCATCAAAAGCTGGCAAACTGCCTCAATGAATGTGAAGATAGACTTTCAGACCTCAAAGACAAGATTGCAGCGAGTGAACAGGAAAGGAAAGATCTTTTAAAAATAACAAAGAATCAGAAAATAGCAATTCAACAGTTGCAAGGTGATGCAAAGAAAAACAATATATAATTGATAGGTGTTAATGAAAAAGGTGATGACACAAATAATATCAAAAGACTATTTACTGAAGTAATAGCTGAAAATTTTCCAAACATGGGAAAGGAAACTGACATACAGATAACTGAAGCATATAGAACTCCAATTAGCCATAACCAAAATAAATCTACACCCAGACATATAATAATCATTATCCCAGAAATTCAACTTAAGAACAGAATACTAAAAACTGTTAGAGAATAGAGACAGATCACCTTTAAAGGAAAGTCCATCAGAAGCATAGCAGACTTCCCCACACAAACAATGAAGTCAAGAAGAGCATGGAGTGAAATATTTCAAATCCTAAAGGAATAACAACTTCCAACCCAGATTGATGTACCATGAAAAACTGTCCTTCAAAATTGATGGAAAAATAAGACACTTTCACAACAAACAACAGCTGAAAACTTCACAACTACCAAACCAATCCTGCAAAGAATACTGAAAGATATTCTAGATAGACATAAAAATAACTATGACTCCAGGAACACCAAAAGAAAAACCACTAAGCAGGGCAAACAATTAAACAGAGGGGAAAGGTAAAGCACCAACAGTAGAAAGATAACATGACAAAAATAAGTCAATATGTATCACTTATAAGCATTAATGTAAGCAGCCTCAGTTTGCCAATTAAAAGAAACTGACTGGCAGAATTGATCAAGAAGCAAAATCCAACCATTTGTTGTATACAAGAAACCCATCTAACCCAAAAGGAAATTCATAGGCTGAAAGTCAAAGGGTGGAAGACAATACTTCATGCAATAGGAACCACAATAAAAACAGGGGTAGCTAATCTGTTAGCAGACAATGCAAACGTCAAACAAAGAATGATCAAAAGAGATAAAGAAGGTCACTACATACTAGTTAGGGGAAAACTTCAAGAGGAAGAGATAACAATCTTAAATATATATCCACCAAATATGGGAGCACCCAGCTATCTAAAAAATAATAGAAATGAAAAATCAAATAAGAAACAACACAATTATAACAGGGGACCTTAACTCTCCATTGCTCAACTGGACAGAAAATCAACAAAGAAATAACAGAACTGAATCAAACTTGTGAACAAATTGACTTAGTAGATGTATACAGAGTGTCCCTTCCAAGAACATGAGAATATACTTTATTCTTGGTTTCACATGGGACATTCTCTAAAGCAAATCATATATTAGCCCATAAAATATGCTTAAGTAAATGCAAAAGAATTGAAATTATCCCATGCATATTATCTGATCATAGTGCCATTAAACTAGAAATTAGTGACAAAAAAACTGCAAAATCTCCATAAACACATGGAAGTTAAATAATACACTCCTGAACAATCAATGGGACACATAGGAACTTAAAGAAGAAATTAAACAATATCTACAAGCAAACAAAAATACAAATACAACTTACTAGAATCTGTGGGATACAATGAAAGCAGTGTTCACAGGAAAATGTATTGTGATGAACTCCCACATCAGGAAAACAGAACGAACGTGAATGAACAACCTGATGAAACACCTCAAATATCTAGAAAAAGAGAAGCAAATCAAGCTCAAAACTCAAAGAAGGGAGGAAACTATAAAGATGGAGCAGAAATTAATGCAGTACAGACTAAGAAAAAATACAAAGAATTAATGAATCAAAGATTTGGTTCTTTGAAAGAATAAATAAAATTGATAAGCTCCTAGCCAACCTTATTTTAAAAAAGGAAAAGAAAAAACTCAAATTCATACAATAAAAGATGAAAAGGGCAATATAACTGCAGACCCTGTGGAAATACAGAAGATCATCAATACCTACTTTGAAAACCTTTATCACATAGGTTTGATAACACAGAAGAAATGGACAGATTTCTAGAAACATATAACTTACCAAAGCTGGATCAAGAAGATGTAAAACTGCTGAAATACCCAATTTCAGTTAATGAAATTGAAAATGTAATTAGAACCTTACCAACAAAGAACAGCCAAGATCCTGATGGATTCACAGCTGAATTCTACGATAAATTCAAGGAAGACTTAATGCCAACACTCCTCAAATTCTTCAATGAATTTTAAAGAGAAGCAATTCTTCCTAACTCTTTTCTGGAAGCAAGTATTACCCTAATTCCAAAAACAGAGAAAGACCAAGCCAAAAAAGAGAACTATGGGCCAATCTCCCTAATGAACATAGATTCAAAAATCCTCAATAAAATACTTGCAAACAGAATGTAGTAAGTCATCAAGAAGATTATACATGATGACCAAGTGGGATTTATCCCAGGAACGCAGGGATGGTTCAACATACACAAATCAATAAATGTAACACACCATATCAACAGGGCCAAGGACAAGAACCACATGATCATCTCAATAGATGCAGAAAAAGCTTTTGACAAAATCCAACACCATTTCATGATAAGAATCCTACAGAAAAATAGCATAAATGGTCTTTACCTTATCCTGGTAAAAGCCATCTGTGACAAACCAACAGCCAGCATCATATTAAATGATCAACAAATAAAAGCTTTCACTCTAAAATCAGGAGCAAGACAAGGTTGTTGTCTATCATCAGTCCTATACAATATAGTGCTGGGAACATTAGCCAGAGCTAATGCCACAAGAGAGAATAATAAAAGGAATAAGGATAGAAAAGAAAGAAGCTAAATTATAATTATTTGCAGATGACATGATACTCTATAAGGAAGACCCCTAAAACTCCATTGAAAGACTTCTAAACGTAACAACCAAATTCAGTAATGTAGCTGGATACAAAATTAACACTCCTGTACACAAATTACAAACTCACTGAGACAGAAATAAGAGAAACCACAACCTTCAAAATAGCATCCAAAAATATGAATTACTTAAGAATCAATCTAACAAAGGAAGTAAAAGATCGATTCAGTGAAAATTACAGTACTCCGAAGAAAGAAATCAAAGAGGATCACAGAAAATGGAAAGACATTCCTTGTTCATGGATAGGAAGAACAAACATTGTGAAAATGGCCATTCTCCCAAAATTGTTACACAGATTTAATGCAATCCCAATCAAAATACCATTAGCATGCCTCACAGATCTAGAGAAATCATTCCTAAAATTCATCTGGAACCACAAGAGATCTAGAATAGCAATGGCAATTCTGGACAACAAAGGTAAGGCAGGAGACATCACAATCCCCAACTTGAAACTATACTTATAAAGCTATTGTGATAAAAATCAGCATGGTACTGGAATCAAAACAAACCTGAAAATGAGTGGAATAGATTACAAGATATAACAACTACAAACACACTTAGCCACTTTATATTTGACAAAGGGGCCAAACATGTTCACTGGATGAAAGATAGCCCCTTTAATAAGTGGTGCTGGAAAAACTGGCTTTCCATATGCCAGAAACTAAAACTAGATCCATGCCTATCACCATACACTAAACTAAAGTCAAAATGGATCAAAGATCTAAATATTAAAACAGAAACACTAAATCTACTGGAAGACAAAGTAGGCAGAAATCTTGGAGACATAGGGGTAGGCAGAGAACTCATGAACAAGAATGATACTGCACGGGAAATGCTTCCCAGAATCAACAACTGGAATCTTGTCTTATTAAAAAAACTTTTGTATGCCAAAAGGAATCTCCAACAGAGTGAAAACCCACGAATTGGGAAAAAATCTTAGTCAACTTTCCCTCAGACAAAGAATTTCTATCTAGAACATATAAAGAATTTTAAAAAATCGGGCCCCTGAAATTCAAAGACTCAATTCAAAAATGGGAACCTGAGATGAATACACACATCTCAGCTGAAGAAATATGAATGACAAATAAATACATGAAAAAATGTGCAGCATCATCAGTCATTAGAGAAATGCAAATTAAAACAGCACTGAGATTTTTATCTCACTCCAGAAAAATGGCCAGGATCAAGAAAACCACCAGTAACAAATGCTGGAAAGGCTGTGGGGAAATAGGAACACTTCTGCACTGTTGGTGGGAGTGTAGACTGCTGTAACCACTGTGGAAATCAGTCTGGAGGTTCCTCAAAAAGCCGATATTGGAAGTTCCATTGGACCCAGCAATTCCTCTTGTAGGCATATTCGCAGGAGAACTGAAAACATACCTCAGTGACATGTGTGCACCCATGTTTATAGCAGCACAATTTGTAATAGCTAAATCTTGAAAAAAAGTGCAAATACTCTTCAACCAAGGAATGGATAAAAACGAGGTGGTATTTTTATACAATGGAGTATTAGCTATGAAGAAGGATCACATTGAGATTTTACAGGTAAATGGATGCGACTTGAGACCATACTCGTAAGTGAAATAAAACTCACATGTGTAAATACCATATTGCTTGGCTAGTGCAAGAAACTTAAAGAGTAAATAAGATAAAGAAATCTTTCAGTGAATATAATGAAAGGACAAGAAACTGCTCAAAGGGGAATAATAACAGATAGGGAACAGGAGAAAAGAAGCAAGGGAAAATAAAAAAGATATAAATTTGTATATATATATACTTAGGTTAGCTGGAATTATTGTACTACTGCATCTATTAGTTCTTGGAACAAAAGTTAGCATTCATAGGATAAGATCAATCTTGCAAGTCTATGTCTGTTAATCTGAGTAACTCTTTTGAAGATAACTAAGCAAAATAACAACTTTTGTTATATTTCTACCACCTTGTTGTGAAAGCCTATACTGTTTCTTTTTGGGTTCTTTGCTATTGTTATTTATTTGTCTCTTTTACTTCTTGTTTTTCTTGTATTTAGTTTTGTTTTGTTTTTCCCTCTAATACAGAAATGATAGATGCAACATGTATAGGCTTATCAATGCCTAGAACTTCTCCTAAAGAATTTATAGGAATTGATTTTATTACATGTGATGATATGAACAGCTACTTTGAAGAAAATGAGACATTATGGTAGCCATTGCTGATTTCTTATCATCTTGTTTTGAGGTCCAAGAATGCTTTTATTCTTTATTTTGATTGGTTTTAGTCTGCTTTCTATTATTTGAATTCAATATGACCATAGACAGCTATTTTGAGGAAAACAAGGGACATTATGGTAGCTATTGTTGGTTTCTTATTTTCTGGTTTCAAAGGCCCATTATGCTTTCACTCTTTTGTTTTGATTAGTTTTGTACTATTTTGTTTTGTTTGAATTTATTGTGTCTGAAAGTAAAGACAACTATTTCAAAGAAAACAAGAGTCATTATGGTAGCCACTGTTGATTTCTTGCTGTCTTGTTTTGAAGTCGTGTGTTGCTTGTATTGTTCTGAGCTGATCTGCTTTGTTCTGATTTGTTTTATTTTGTTTTATTCTCTTTAAAATAAAAAAATACACAATGGATTGCATTTTTCTTCCAATAAAGACATATAGATGTTCATGAAATATGAAATATACAGATAGTTTTACAAAGACCAGAAGTAGTAAATGTTACAAAATGGCAAAAAAATCTCTTCACCCTCAAAATACAGGGTCTCTCTATCTTAGTCACTGTGACAGATTTACCAGACTGATAAATCAATATTCTCCCAATTCAGCTGTGACAATTTTGTCTGGTGACTATGAGCTAAAGGCACAATGGAGAGAAATTAGACAATTCTAAGGGCAGTAGTTTCAGTAGCATCCAAAGCAGAGCCTGTCAACCCATAGATCCTAATAGAAATGAACAAAGAAAAACAGGTTTACTGTAAGAAACAGATTAAAATTATAGTCCATTTTTTGTGACATAAAGTATCAAACAGAGATGGAATGAATTCAAAATTCAAATGGAAAATCAAAGTAGACATACAAAAATTATTTTGCTTATTGTGATTTTTTACTGGGATTTATAGAATTAAGAAAATAAATACATTATTGGTTTTAGTGCACACATATATTTGTGAGCACATCTATAAACTGAGATGTAATCTAACAGGATAAATGGCATTTTGTTTATAAACAAAATTTTAAATTCTTTGTGCAGTTCTACTTTCTAAAAATTAGTTTCCATTTATCATTTTTCTAGTTTTTAAAATAAGATAAGCTTTGTTCTATCTTTATCTCAAATTTGCCTATTAATGTGAACAATCTGTGTGCCTTATGTTTGTTTTCCCTAAAGTTTCATGTATTAATTCACTAGCTTCTAACTTGTCGATCCATCAGAATCAACAGAAAAGTTTGTCAAAAATGCAGATTCCCAAACACCAAACATTATTGCTGGAATCAAAAGAAATTAAAATCAGATTTTTAAAAAAGTCTTTCCAGTTATACAGTACTATTGTGAAAACACAGATTAAAGACTCAATTTTCAGGCAGGAGCTATCTATGTTAATTACTATCCTGTTTTCGAAGAAGAAATGGGTTACCAGATACAAACAGCAGAGTCTAAACATCCCAGTCTTTATGAAAGCTGTTTTTTATGCCGTTTTATGTGAAATTAGTTAAGGCACAGCAATAGAAATTCTGCTTTCCTTGAAAACTGCTTCCTTTTTGTCTTTTCTTCGGAATTTCTTTTGAAATAAAAGAATTCTACATGAAAAATAGCCTGCGGACATGCGGTAAGAGCTCTGGGCACCTCTAGGGAAGAAATTTTCATGTCCTTTCAGACACTAGTTTATGGAACAGAATCTCTAAATATTGACTTTATTTTTTCCTTTACTTATGTGTATATTTAGTCTTTTACTTTAGGGCAAAGGACTTCTAATTATTTTCTTCTAAGTAAAGATCTATTACATAAATTCAGCCTTGAGTAGTTTTTCTTTGACTGTTTAGACCCTAGCATATATTAACATGTTTTTATAGATACACATGCAGCCATTTTCATGTGAATACCTCTGTGTTCTTCATTACAGTATCTGAATAAGTCTCAGTTATATACCACCAGTAAAATGCCAGCATTTATCTGCCTTGTCTATCTCAAAAAAAAAAAAGTCCATCCAGTTCTGAAATTCACTTCCACAAGAAAAACATACCTGTTCACACCTTTGTAATCCTCATATGTGTAAAACCTATGACTCTCTGGCTAGCAATCTAATTTATTTCCCTTTATGAACTTGAAATTTAAAATGCCCCCAATTTTTCTCAAGTGTGTGTCCCTTGCTGACATTTTCCCAGTCCTAACCCCAATTTGGCAAAACATCCTCACATTTTTTGAAACTCACATATTCACACATATAGTTACACAGATACATACATACATAAACACAGAGATAATTACCATGCTGTGGGATTGAACTGTAAGGGAAGGCAAACCTTCAGGTGGAAAATCAAGTACATTCATTTTTCCCTTTTAATTCTACAGAAAAAAATGCAAACACAAACATACATATGTGCAAGCATAAATAATTTCTCAGTGCTATAAATGTATAATAGCATAATATTCTCCATTATACTAACATATATGTTTTGGCATGAAGCGAAGTCTGGAGATCTAAGACATCCTTATCCAAACACACAGCTGTGAAAACAAACATGGCAGAGCAACCTGGAAAACCATGAACTAAACTATGAACCGTGTACATTTTCTATACCCGACCAACAGAAACTACACCATTTTCATCCCTTAAGCCTTCCATTTTAGTGCTTCTTCCAGTTATGTCTCTAATGATTGCCAGCTTATTTACTGCTAGGATGAGAAGTGATCATTGTCCAAAATATTTGCTGTTAATTGAAGACACATTAGAGACATGTGTGGTTTGGGAAGAACATTAAACCATGTGACTTTTCAGGCAATGGAAAAGACCCAGCTCTCCTCTCTAAAATAAAATAGTAGTTTCTTCGTTGATCTTAGTAATGTGCATATCTGCCCTCTAATTAGCACAATTCCTTAACCTGAAAAGAATTTTCCCTATTTCTATGCTCATGAAGTTGTAAACATATATACATATATCAAAATTTGCATGTTGTGCTATATATGCAGGCTACATATCTGATCCATATCCATATATAACAGGAATATATTCTGTTAATGACATTAGTGGTGACTTTGATCATAATCAAAAAGTCAAGTACATTGACTCTCTTCCTTCAGCCATAAAAAGCATGAAGTCCTAACTGACCCTTGCAAAAATGAATGTATCTGCTCAAATGATGACATTTGAATCACTGCACAGCTCCAGTCTCAAAATCATGTGAAGGCTTTACAATCATGCACCTCCCTACAACATGCTAAAGTATCTTCCACTAATTTAGAAGTATGTATTTGAAAATTTAAACTTGTGGGACTTACTCTAACTCCTGTCTGCAAAGAAATAGCAAGTAGAGTAACTCACGCATTTTCACTACTATTAAAATCAGCTTTATTTCATTAAGCATATTTTAATATGCAATTATTAAAATTGATTCATTAGGATATATCCTAAATAAAATGCAAATAAAAGAAAATGCTATCTTTATAAGCAGCAATATATTTAGATACAGATTTAGATATAGATATAATGATAAATTTACAGATATAGAGATAGCACAAGAGAGCAATTTAGGTAGATTGTTCACATAAGTCTGTAAGTGACACATGCAGTTGAAAATAATGTTGTAAAAGGTGTCAGGAATCATTTCACCACACTGTTTCACATTATAGTGTTACCAATTAGCAACAGCTATAAATATACCATAAAGCTCTAATAAAATGTTATGACTTGTATTTGAAGGTTATGGCTAGTTTCTTTTCCATATATCATTATATTGCATGTTGTTAATGTCATCTAATTAGTCCATTCTGCTTAACCATAAATAGCAACATGTACCTCTATAATGCCACTATCTGAAGAAAATCATCTATTGTTTTCAAAAGTACAACTCACAACTATTGCAGAAGGAAACAGTTCAAATCAAGTGTTACTATTCATAGAAAAGAGTATTTTCTTTTTACCATTTCAGGTGGTTTGTTTGTTTGTTGTTACTATGTAATTCAGTCTGGCTTTGAGTTCACTGGATAACTCAAACTGGCCTTGAACTCATAGAGATCCTCCTGTCTCAGCCTCTTGAGTGCTGGGATTTTAGGTGTGTACCACCTAACCTGGTGTATTTTATTTCCCAAGATTGGTGGTAACAATGCTTTTTAATATTGTTGCCAAAAGTAATGTTTTAAATGATAAATATATGAAAGACTACTATAAATAACACATCTGCTCTGATGCTCTCCAAGAGACTCAATAAAAACCTGCGTTCCCATAACAATTTATGCAGTAATCTTACATGACACTAAAAAGATTGTATGAAAAATGTATACCTATGTCTGTATTCACTCAGTATTGTGAGTTTCTTATGTCACAGAGATCCTTTTTCTGTATTTCTGGCATTATTCAGTAATAGCAGTTGTTCAAATAATATTTTGACTTGTATTAAATCAAAAAGAAAAGTAGAGATTTAGTACAGGTTTGACAAAAGTGGGTGAGAAACAAAGAATTAACTGGCTATTCATAGTCAAAATTCATCCTCATTTTAGTTAACAGCATCATTATTATAATGCTTTAGGCACAAAACTTGAGTATTACCATGTAGTGAATCACTCATTTCCAACATTAAGAAATTGTATTTTACTTCCATTTCTCAAATTTCACCTTTATCAAAATAAAATTTAAAAAATCTTTTTTCATCCTAATGAATTTAAATATACACTTCAAGAAATGGAGCATATTTTATGAAAAATGGACCAGAATGATTTATTTATTTTGTGGTTGAAGACATGACTCAGTAGTACAGTGCCCACTTAGTGTTTACAAGGCACTGTCTTCCATGTCCAACATCACAGAGCAAAACAAAATAAAATGATTGATTTCTGGTTTTTAATCTCTCTCAGTCTTCCTACTGAAAATAAACACATTATTTTTTCATCAGAAATCTATAAAGACTTATCTTAATTAGATTCCATTTAAATTTTTTCATACCTAATTTGCCTCCTCTAATTTGTTTTCTACTACTTTTTCCATAGCAACACAAACTGGTGTATCCTTCTTTGTTGGTCAACTGCTCTTTCTATAATCTTCTTCATGTTGTTTGGTCATTTTCTCCACTGTTCTTTACCATACAGATTTTATTCCTTCTATCACGTTGTGAACACCAACTTTCCTTCAATTTCACATCAAATTCCATCTTTCAGCTCCAGGTATTCTCACAATAAAAGCCTGATGGAGTTGCTCAAAATTTACTTGGAGAATTGCTAATATTATTGAAACATTTATAAAAAATGTGGATATCTCAGGAATCTATTCCATCATAGAATAACCATATCTTGATGATTTTTACAACATATTTACCATGGCCAAAAACATTAGGAAAGCATATTAAGACATTTATGAAACAAACTATGAACATACAGTTTAACCCATAATATCAGCCATTAACAGATCACAGTATAACCTATAATCAGCAGGTAGTGATTGTAATGGTTTATATACAGATGTCCTTCCCAAAGTATCATATGGTCAGGCAGGACTTTTTGGAGGCAGCTATATACAGGGTCAAAGATGGGATCAAAGATGTCAAGCTGGGATTGATTCATGGTGTGTTGCTAGAATTAAGGTTACCCTATCCTGAATGTGTTACTGGCCTTAAGGGTAGGTTGCATGGATAGAATATGAGGGGCAGAAAGTGAGCTGTCACTTCTCACTTGCTGCTTACTTCCTCACTACTTTGTTACTTTGCTGTCTTCTGCCTGCCATGAGCTGTTTCTCCTCTGTGACACCGCTCTGCCATGTCACTCTGCCTTTGAGCCAGCCAATTATGAGCTGAAACCTCTACCTGTGAGCTAAATAAACCTTTCCTCCTTTAAATTTTGGTGTCAGACATTTTGTCTCAGCAATGAGAATAGTAATGTAAGACATAATTTGTTAACAGAGAAGAGGGTCTTCACTGTGACTGTACCTGACCATGTGTTTCAGGACCTTTGGAACTGGGTTATGGAGAGTTTGGAAAGGTTTAGGGATTCTGGGCTGTAGAAGCAGCTTTGCAGTAGGAGATTATGATCAAAGCTCAAAAGACTAGAATGTTGATAGAAATGTTGCCAGCAAAGCCTGGGCTCAAGAGATTTGTGCTGGGAAAGAGGGCTACATTGGCTATTGGACTCCAGAACATGTGTATTATGCCTTGGAAGAAATCAAGAGTAAAGAGTTTAGCAGAATGAGTTAAAGTGTTGTAGGTTTGAGTAGAAAGGAAGCTCCAGTAAAGTGGATTGCATAGATAGAGCAAAGAAGAACTGAGAATGAAGAGGACATGGAAAAGATGGTCTAAGGACAACACAAGATATACCAGGACTCTAGCCATTGCAGTCTCAAGTTTGAAAAGGTGAAAGAATTTGCTTTAAGGAGAGACCTCAGTACACAAGATTGGTGGTGGCCTAGAGAATTCACTTCTCAGGATTGGGTTTTAGAATGCTCAGTAATTCCAGACACTCAACCACTACAATCAAGAGAGCAGGGAGCCTGCATACTACTCCAGCTGTCAGCAGATATTGATGTCATTCACATGGTACTGGTCTTAGGTGAATGCAAAGTGCAAAGTTGCAGAGTCAGGAAGCCCTCCACCTGGATTTCAGAAGAAGGTCTATAAGGTGATACAGTGTACCCCTAAAAGGGCTTATGAGGAGCTATGAGCGTCAATCTCAAGGTACAGAGGAGATCTCAAATGGTTGGAGAAGCAAGGAGAGTGGACTGTCTGAGAAAAGCTGCAAGGAGTAAGCAAAGCCTGACAAAAACAGAACTTGTGTGAGCCTTAACCCCTAGAAGTGCTGTAGGGGCACAGCCACCCACACTTTGGAGTTCATAACTTTGCCAAAGATTGCCAGGGATAATGGATATAGAATTATGCAGATTAATGTTTGCTCTGTTGGTCTTGCTTTATTTTCCATTCCTTCCTATCCCCTTCTTTGCAGCTTTTGGAATGGAAATGTCTATCTTACATGGTTGTATGTTGGAAGCATTTAACTTTATTTTCATTTTTAGAGGCTCACAGCTAAGATTTCTTCTTAAATATCAGAGGGGATGTTAGACTTGGACTTTTCAGCAATGCTAAAACTATTAGGATTTTGGCAACTCTTGGTTATGGATTAAATGCCTTTTGTATTAAGGGATGTACTTAAATCTTTGGATGGGCCAGGAGTGTAATGTTATGACTTACGTTGAGATTACCTCAAAGCCTCATGAAGTCATAGGTGGCGGCTTTTTCATAAGTGGCTAGGTCTAGAATGTGTGGTGCTGGGTTCAAGGGTGCATAATTACTAAATTAGTTCACTGATTGGTTTGGCATAGCTCTGCATGTGGATAGTGGAAAGACTCATCCTGGTGGGAGTAGTACCTACTCTAAGAGTGACTATTCTGGACATAAGGGACAGAAGAAGGATTGCTGTTGTTGCATGTCACTAGCTGTTTTGGTTCTTCACTTCTTGCTGCCTTCTGCTTTGTTGTCCTATGCCCACCATGTACTGTTTCTCCTCTGTCATGCCACCCTGTCTTGGAGTCAATTGATTATGGACTAAAATCTCTACAAATTGTGTACTTAATTCCTCCTTTAATTTTAGGTATCAGATATTTTGTTTCAGAAATGAGAAAAGTAACCAAGATAGTGAGCAACTCAGTATATACTCATTTGTTATATTTAGTTCCCAGATCAATAACCTACACACAGTAGTTCCTTCAAAAGTATTTATTCTAACTAATGATAATTTACTTTCTTGGTATTCATTTGTATTCCAAATTGGTTACAATTTGTTGGAGTCGTAAACAAGCACCATCAAAATAGTACAGGCATTTGAAGTAATATGTAAATATCATTCCATTTTCTCAATGCAGAATTAATAAATCTGTAGAGTGACCAATTGCTTTTATGCAGCTAAATGTTAACATTTGGAAAATGTGTAATTCTTTACAAGGACACTAGCTTTTGAGAGGTACTCCTAGACATATTTTGCTACCTAAAGAAATCCCATTTTTTTTCTGGACAAAGATAAGATTAGCCAAAATTTGATTTGGAATACTATCAGTAGTCCATAGCAAAAAGTAATTCTTTCTGTTGTAGAGCTTGAAGCTGGAGCAAACAGATAAAAAAAAATAACTGGCAGATTACTCCAGCTAATAACTAGATATGAGAAGGAAATTTTCCTTTATTTTTCTGAAATTTCTTTTACTGATAAATATCATGCCATTTGGCATAAAATTGTAGTATATATATTTAAAGCAGTGGTGATATTGTCATACATAATCATTAGCCTTCCTACTTTCAAAAAATGTAAATGAACTAAAACTTTGGAAATGTTTAAAGAATTCAGTTAAAGAATTCCTTTACTTAATCTCACCAATCTACCTATTCAAGTATCAACACAGAAGGGCTGGTGCTTCTTCGCTAGCAATTTTTGAAATATTTCCGGGGTTTCAATTTCCATGCAAAGCTCCTATGCTCACTGATTTGAAATGAGCCCTCCCCCTTCTTCAGCACCTTCTCTATTGCCCCGTGTCTTGATTCAAACTTTTTCTTAACTTCTTAGTTGTATTATTATTGATTCACTTGGAGTATCAGATTTTGGCTTACAACTGAATATTATCTTTATATTTTCAAATTCATTTATTTGTTTTCATATTTTCTTCTTTTGTCAGTGTCACAAGACTATCTATCTAGAAAAGCTTTCTTAAATCTTTTTCAATAAAGAGATCACTAGCTCTTTGTCCAGAAGAAACCATATAACTTTAATGCAGAAGTGTTTTCATTCTATTAAAATGAAGTCGACTATGGATATGGTGCTTTTAAACTTTGTGGTATTATTTTCTTCATTTTAGGGCTGCCTTTTCACCATTATAAATGGAACTTGTGGTATATTTATATGCACATTAGTTTATAAATTCTATTTGGTGAAACCATAAACCAGTCAAAGCATGGCTTCAAATCCCTTTAAGGGACCAGTGAAATTAGCTGCATTTTACAAATAAACTGAGTTGTCATTTTCCATTTTAGCTTTCATTTTTTCAAAACCATACAGCTAGATTTTCCAAGGGCTGCCTAAAATGTTATTCAGGAGCAAGTTCCTAGCACTGTAGGCCTGGTACTCACCTGGGCTTGCCTGGCACTCCAGAGGCTCTGAACTCCTTGCAGGCAGAATCAAGGTACAGGTGGCGCCACACTCCAGGGTACGCTCTGCCTAGCTGCCTGGGTCCAGGAGGTATTGGACCCCACCCAATAAGGTGGAGGCTCCAGCAGCACATTCCAGGAATGTGCCCTCACTAGCTGTGCAGGGGATCCAGCTCTACCTAGTCCCGCAACTCAGTGAAACCCACCAGGGTAAAGCCCAGCCAGCCTCACAGGAGAGAGAGGTGCTGAGCCCAGCCCAGTCCAAGATGCCAGAGGTGCTCATCAGGGACTGACCAGCATAGCTGCAGGGCCTTGGAGAGCTGATCTCTGCTCATCACAGCACAGGGCGCAAGCTCCATTGTTCAGGGGTGTGGCTGGCATGGTGGGTCCTACAGGCTGCAGACACACCCAGCCAGGAGCAAGGCCGCAGCACTGTAGGCCTGGGACTTTCCCAGGGTGCCTGACACTCCAGAGACTCTGAACTCCTTTCAGCCAGACTCAGGGTCCAGATGGCTCCACACTCTGGAGTACACTCCACCTAGCTGCCTGGGTAATGGAGGTCCCAGGCCCCATCCAATAAGGAAGAGACTTCAGCAGAACACTCTGGAAGTGCGCCCTCACTAGCTTGGCAGAGGATCCAGCTCTACCCGGTCCTGCAACTCAGCACAACCCACCAGAGGAACGCCCGGTCAGCCTCACAGACACAGAGCCACACAGGTCCCAGAAGAAAATGACAAAACAAAACATGAAGAGGCAGTCTCAGTCCCCCAGTCCACTGAGAACAAACCCAAGAGACACCATAATGGAAGACACTGGGAGTCACTCACTGAAATTTCTGAAATGATAGCAAATTCAGTAAAGAAACAGCATGATGAAGCTATAGAGAAACTCAAATCAGAAATAATCTCTCAGCTAAAAAATGAAATGACAATCATTATAAAAGAAATGTTGCATATATCTAAAGAAGAGTGAGATAAAAAATAGAAGAACATGAGAAAATGTTGGAAACTGTGAGTGAACAATATAAGACACAAACAGAGTGCACAAAAGAGACTCAAAGGGATATGCAGGAAGTGAAAAGTTCCACAGAAAGTTTGAAAAACCACTCAAAAGAAGCTGAAGATAGACTCTCAGACCTTGAAGACAGCATGGGAGCTTATGGCCATGAAAGAGAAGGTCTCTTAAAAATAGTAATGAACCAAGAAACAATGATTGAACAGCTGCAAGATGATACCAAGAGAAATAACATAAGATAAATAGGCATAAATGAAAAAGCAGTGGTCAATACTAATGACCTGCAAAGACTGTTCACTGAAATAATAGCAGAAAACTTTCCAAACATGGGAAGAGAATCTGATATACACATAAGTGAGGTATACAGGACCCCAATTAACCATAACCAAAATAAATCTGCACCCAGACATATAATAATTAGGGTATCAGAAATACAGCACAAGGACAAAATACTAAAAGCTGTCAGAGAAAAGAAACACATAACCTATGAAGGAAGGCTTATCAAAATCATGGCAGACCAGCCGTGGTGGCGCACGCCTTTAATCCCAGCACTCGGGAGGCTGAGGTAGGCGGAGCGTTGTGAGTTCGAGGCCGGCTTGGGCTACAATGCAGTGCAAGGCCGACCTGAGCTACATAGTGCGACCCTGCCTCAAAAAACCAGGGCCGGGAGTTTGGCTCAGTGGCTTAAGCGCCTGCCCTGGCAGGCACAAGGCTGTGAGTTCAATCCCCGGTGCCGCAAAAAATAAAATAAAATAAAATAAAATAAAATAAAATAAAATAAAATAAAATCATGGCAGACTTCTCAACACAAACCTTTAAGTCAGGAAGACCTTGGAGTGAAGTATTTCAAATCCTGAAAGAAAACAACTTTCAACCTAGATTGATGTACCCTGGAAAACTATCCTTAAAAATTGATGGAGAAATAAGATACTTTCATGACAAAGAACAACTGAACAAATTTATGACCACCAAACCAACACTGCAAAGAGTACTGAAAGACACTCTAGAAAGAGACAAAGATAGCTACAATCTTAAGAACAACAACAAAAGGAAACCACTAAGCAGAGCAAATAATTACACAGAAAATGTAGAAAACCAACAACAGAATGATATCATGACAGGGATGAGCCAGTACATATCAGTTATATCAATCAATGTAAATGGTCTCAACTCACCAATAAAAAGAAACAGACTAGCAGAGTGGGTTAAGAAACAAAATCCAGAAACATATTTCATTCAAAGGAAATTCACAGACTAAAAATCAAAGGCTGGAAAACAATACTCCATGCAACAGGAACCCATAAAAAAGCAGGGGTAGCTATCATGTTTGCAGGCAATACAAACTTCAAACCAAAAATGATCAAAAGAGATAAAGAAGGTCACTACATACTTGTTTGGGTAAAACTTCAAGAGGAAGAGACTACAATCATAAATATATATGCACCAAATATAGGAGCACCCAACTATGTAAGATCATTCTTAATAGACATGAAAAACCAAATAAACAATAATACAGTTATAGCAGGGGACCTTAACACCACACTGTCACAGAGAGACAGATCAATGAAAAAAAAACAGCAAAGAAATAAAAGAACCGAATCAAACTTGTGAACAAATGGACCTAGCATATGTGTACCAAGAATTTCACCACTTGACAACAGATTACACGTTCTTGTCAGCTGCACATGGGTCATTCTCTAAAATAGATCACATACTGGTCTACAAAACATGCTTAAGTAAATGCAAAGGAACTGAAACAATTCCATGCATATTATCTGACCATAGCACAGTAAAATAGGAAATGAATGACCAAAAAACCTACAATAACTGCATAAACACATGGAAATTAAATAATACTCTCCTAAATAACCAATGGGTCGCAGAAGAAGTTAAAGAAGAAATTAAACAATATCCGCAATTGAATGAAAATGCAAAGACAAATTACCAGAACCTGTGGGACACAATGAAAGCAGTCCTCAGAGGGAAATTTATAGTGTTAAACTCCCACATCAGAAAAATAGAAAGAACACACATGAACAACCTAATGCTACACCTCAGACTCCTAGAAAAAGAAGAGCAAGTCCAGTCCAAAGCCCAAAGAAGGGAGGAAATTATTAAGATTAGACCAGAAATTAATGCAATTGAAACTACAAAAATAATACAAAGAATTAATGAATTGAAGAGTTGTTTCTTTGAAAGAGTAAATAAAATTGATAGAGCCCTAGCCAACCTTATCTAAAAGAGGAAAGAAAAAACTCAGATTCGTGCAATAAGAAATGAAAAGGGAGAAATCACTACAAACCCTGTGGAAATACAGAAGATCATCAGCGCCGACTTCAAAAACCTTTACTCACACAGATTCTATAACACAGAAGAAATGGACAGATTCCTAGAAACCTATGAATTACCAAAGCTGAATCAAGAAGTTGTAAAGCTACTGAATAACCCAATTTCAGCTAATGAAATTGAAAATGCAATCAAGACCCTGCAAACAAAGAAAAGCCCAGGCCCTGATGGATTCACCGCTGAATTCTACAAGAAATTTAGGGAAGAATTAATGCCAACACTCCTCAAACTCTTCAATGAAATTGAAAGGTAAGTAAGTCTCCCTAACTCATTCCTGGAAGCAAGAATTACCCTAATACCAAATCCAGAGAAAGACCCAACCAAAAAAGAAAACTATAGGCCAATCTCGCTAATGAATATAGATGCAAAAATCCTCAATAAAATACTGGCTAATAAAATGCAGAAAGTTATCAGAAAGATTATACACCATGATCAAGTGGGATTTATCCCCAGAATGCAGGGATGGTTGAACATACACAAATCAATAAATGCAATACACCATGCCAACAGGGCCAAGGACAAGAACCACATAATCATCTCAATAGATGCAGAAAAAACTTTTGACAAAATCCAACACCCACTCATGATAAAAACCCTACAGAAAATTGGAATAGATGCTCTCTACCTCAACCTGATAAAAGCCATATATCATAAACCAACAGCCAACATCTTATTAAATGGAGAAAAACTGAAAACGTTCAAATTAAATCAGGAACAAGACAGGGGTGTCCATTATCACCACTCCTACTCAATATAGTTCTAGAAACACTAGCCAGAGCAATTAGATAAGAGAAAGAAATAAAGGGAATAAGGGTAGGAAAAGAAGAAGTAAAATTATCATTATTTGCAGATGATATGATACTCTACATAGAAGACCCCCAAAAATCCATTAGAAGACTTCGAGAAGTAATAACCAAATTCAGTAATGTTGTTAGATACAAGGTCAACACTCAAAAATCAATAGCATTCCTGTACACAAACAACAAACTCACCGACAGAGAAATAAGGGAAACCACACCCTTCACAATAACATCCCAAAAAATGAAATACTTAGGAATCAATCTAACAAAGGAAGTAAAAGATCTATACAGTGAAAATTACATTACTCTGAAGAATGAAATCAAAGAAGATTTTAGAAAATGGAGAGATATTCCCTGGTCATAGATAGGAAGAACAAACATGTGAAAATGGCCATTCTCCCAAAATTATTATACAGACTTAATGCAATCCTAATCAAAATACTACTTGCCTACCTCACAGAACTAGAGAAAGCATTCCTGAAATTCATCTGGAACCAGAAAAGCTCTAGAATAGCAAAGGCAATTCTGGCAACAAAGGTAAGGCAGGAGGCATCACAATCCCTTACTTGAAACTATACTATAAGGTTACTGTGATAAAATCAGCATGGTACTGGAAGCAAAACAGACCTGAAGATCAATGGAATAGATTAGAAGATATAGCCATAGCTACAAACACACTTAGCCACCTCATCTTTGACAAAGGGCCAAACTTGCACATTGGAAGAAAGATAGCCTCTTTAACAAACGGTGCTGGAAAAACTGGCTTTCTATATGTTGTAAACTAAAACTAGATCCATGTCTATCACCATGCACTAAAATAAAGTCAAAATGGACCAAAGATCTGAATATTAAAACAGACAAACTAAATTACTAGAAGTCAAAGTAGGTAAAAATCTTGATGACATAGGAGTAGGCAGAGAGTTCATGAACAAAATCAAATTGCATGGGAAACACTACCCGGAATAAACAACTGGGATCTCATCTTACTAAAAAGTTTTTGCATGTCAAAGGAAATCTCCAACAGAGTGAAAAGAAAACCCATGAACTGGGAAAATATCTTAGCCAACTGTTGCTCAGACAATAGATTTCTGTCTAAAACATATAAAGAATTAAAAGAAATCAGGCCCCTAAAATTCAAGGACCCAATCCAAAGATAGATATCTGAGATGCATACACACTGCTTAGAGAAAAAAATGCAAATGGCAAATATATGAAAAAATGTTCACCATCAATGGTCATTCAGGAAATACAAATTAAAACAATACTGAGATTGCTTCTCACTCCAGAAAGAAAGGCCAAGATTAAAAAATCAACCAATAAAAAATGCTGGAGGGGCTGTGGAGAAGAAAGAACTCTTTTCCACTGTTGGTGGGATTGTAGACTGGTGCAACCACTGTAGAAATCAGTGTGGAGATTCCTCAAGAAGCTATGATTAGAGATCCCATTCAACCCAGCTATCCCACTTCTGGGTATTTTCCCAGAAGAATTGAAAACATCATACGACAGTGATATTTGTGCACCCATGTTTATAGCAACCCAATTTGTAATAGCCAGATCTTGGAAACAACCCAAGTGCCCATCAATCAAAGAATGGATCAAAAAGATGTATTTTTATACAATGGAGTACTACTCAGCTATCAAGAAAGATTGCATTGAGACTTTTATAAGTAAATGGACATGACTTGAGACCATACTCATAAGTGAGATAAATCAAACCCACATGTCTGAATACCGTATTGTCTCCCTAGTATAAGAAACTGAAAAAGTATATATGATCCAAAATCTACAATAAATAGTATGTAAGGGTAAAAACCTGCTTGAAGAGCAAAAGTAATTGGAAAGGGAAAAGAGGGAAAGAAGGAAGGGAAAAGGAAAAGATACAAATCTGTATATATGTATATGTAAGATAACTAAAATGAACATACTGCTGAATATATTAGTTATTGAGAAAGAACGATTAATACTCACATGATTAGATCAATTTGACATGTCTATATCTGTTAATGTAAACAACCATTTTGAAGATAACGATGTGCAATATTTCAACCATTGCCAAGTTTCTACCATCCTATTTTGTAAACCTATAATGTTACTGTTGTGCATTTACTCCAGTTGTTTGTTTGTGTCTTTTGCTTTTTGTCTTTCTTATATGCATCTTTTTTTCTCTTAAATAAAAAAAATTTTTAAAAAGTGTTCCTCTGCAATAGACAGGGTGTAGAAGAAGAAATAATAAAAGAAAATCAAATACATATAAAACAATTCCACTCTGTTTACTACTTTTATTTTGAAAGCATATTTCATAACATTAGCATTTATGTTAGTATATAATCAATTGATCATTGCTATATAAAATAAACTATTATTTTTCAGTTTGATTAATTTTCTGGTACACTTTACATGCACACAATGATGGCATTCATCAGAGGGAATTTGTACCTATACATGAAATACATTGATTCTTTTTTCCCCAATCCCTTCTCCACCCTTCATCTGCTCTTTCCCTCCTTATAGGAAAAGAAAATTCAAATAGGAAGGAGAACAAGGGATGCAGGAGGAGGAAAGGAAGCAAGGGAAAAATGCAAAGAGAATAGAAAGAAAAAAATGAAAATAAAATAAATTATTAAATTACATTTTTTGAAGGAGCACCAGTGCATCCCTTTGGTCAACTTTATTGTGCCAACATCACGTCTCAGATTACTACTGGAAGTGTAGGAAAAAAGTAGGTAGATTTTAACCTACCTACTTTCAGGCTGGTCATCATGATGAAACTAAGACACAAATATAAAACGTCAGGTAAAGATTCCAACCACTGCAGATGTCTGCCAAGAAAAATGTGAAGAAACCACTGCCTCAGTATCCTCTGCTCCTCAGTCACATCAACAATCACATTAATCAGGAGACTGAATTATTGAAAAAGGGAGTTGAGGAAATGAGAAACAGCAACATGCTCAGAAGCAAGAGCAACACAGAAGCACGATCATGGACAGCTACTGTTAATATGTCCTTAAATATATACAGAACTTTGAGTGTAAGAAGAAAGTTTTGCAGCAATGTAATTTGTTTTCTCAGCTGAATTACGATATAAGAAGAAAGGTTTATTACAGGAATTCTATAAAGTGGTGTAATTCACAATATAGACCTTAATGTTTGTAGTAACAGAGACTCACTGGGTTGCTACTGTCTTACAACGGAGGAGGATGCCCTGCCAACAAAGGAACAATGAACCTAATTCTTGTTTTGAAGAAAGTTAACCCTTTTTTGCAAGGAACTTGTGGATAATTGATTGGATTAACTTCAAATACTCTTCCAATTGTGGCTTTCAAGGCCAGCACACAGCATATCATAAAAAAAAAACCTGAATTGCTACACTATACGAGGAACACTACATTTTGAGGTATTGCTTAAAAACAGGCTGTTTGGCCCTGATAATTTTACAAGGTTTCTAAGGAACTGTTATTACCTTGATAAAGCACACACCCACATATGTTGAGAGCTCTCCTGGTATAAAGAACGATCACCTAATCAAAAACCTGAAGCCAAGACATGGCTATAGCACAGAAGCTGTTACTGGGATCACCAGTTCATTCAGGAGTACTGCTGCATAGGTTCAGCAGTGTCTTGGTTAATTTTCTATCATTTCTTAGACAAAATACCTGATGCTCAAACTTAGGGAAGAAAAGGTTTATTTCTTACAGGTTTTGGAGGTTTCAATTCATCCTCAGATGGCTCCAAGGCGGCGTGGTGTGGTGGTGGGGGCAGCCATTCATGGCGTCCACAAACAGCAAGAAGTGAACAGTGCCAAAGAAGAAAGACACGCCTTCTTCCTGCCCTTACACTGTATGCTGGCTCCACCCCTGGGTGGGTGTAGCACTCACAGCACCAATCCCAGTGCCAGACAACAAACCAATCATAAACTCCAGATTTGGCCACGTCCATGATTGCATGAGGCTTGAGGGGGGGCATCTGAACACAAACCATAACATTCCACCCTGGTCCCCCAAAGACTCATGCACATCCTTTATTCAAAAGACATTTAGTCCATCTCCAAGAGTTGCCAAAGTCTTAGCAGTTTCATCATTGCTGAAAAGTCCAAGTCCCAAGTCTCTTCTAAGATCTAAGGCAGACTCTTAGCTGCAAACCCTATAATAAAACAAAGTTAGACACTTCCAATATACAATGGCACAAGATAAACATTACCATTCCCAAGAGTACAAATGGGATACAAAGGATTGGGGCCAAAGGAAGTCCAAAATCCAGCAGGGCAAACATTAATTCCTAGAGTTCCATGCTCAGCATCTGAAGAAATCTGGTTGCAAACTCCAAAAGACTTGAGTGACTCCACCCCCATGGCACTTTCAGGGGTTTTAACTCCCACAGCTTCTCTCTTGAACCCACTCTGTCCAGTCTTTGCAGCTTTCCTTGGATGATCCATGTTCTTGGCTTTTCTAAATTTCTAGAGTTTCCACTGTACCTTTGGCTTCACACTTACAGCTTTACATAATGCCTACTCAGGGTCATATTGCTTGGCCTCCCAGGCACCCTAAATCAAAGTGGAAGCTGCTTTACCTCAGAACTTGTGCATTTCCCATTCACCTAATACCAGTGCCACATGAATGCTGCCAGGGTCCTCTGCCAGCTGGAGGAGTAGCCAGGCTTTTCTCTCTTTTAGCTGTAGGGGCTGAGTGCCTCTATCACTAGGCAGTCTGAATCTGATTGTGAGGGACAGCTTCTCTATGCCACCACCATTCTGGAATTTGGTGTGGCCACCACCATTTTGGAACCTGCTGTGGCCTCTGTCACCACTCTGGAATGTGGTCCTGTGCAGCATTCTTCTCTGGGCAAAGTCTTTCACTTTTGCAGTTTTGAGGCTGCAAAGGGTGAAGACCTGCAGTTGCCCAGGATCCCCCTAGGCTATCTTCTTTATTCTCTTTGTTCCTTCTCAGCAATGGAGGGCTCAACTCTATCTTTACAGTCCACAGGTTTCTGGCCAAACTCAGAATGTTTTAAATCATCCTGCTGGGCTGTTTGCTCTTGATTTACAACATAAATCTGGTTAAAAGCCCCCAACAATAGGCATGCCACTGCCTCAGTATTAGACTGCCTTGAAATTTCTTTTGCCAGATTAATCAGTCCACTGTCCTTAATCTCAGTCTCAGGCAGTCTCTGGACATGAGCAAAATGTAGACAAACTTTCTGCCAAGGCATAAAACACATCATGTGGAGTCCAGCAACCAATGCAGTCCTTCTTCCCAGCAGAAACCTTCTGAGCCTGGTCCTTACTGGCAGGCTTTCTATCAGACTTCTGGTCTCCTGATGTCTGACCAGAATCTCCCATGCAAAGCAGCCTAAGGTGTTCCAGCTCTATACATTCAGATGACATCTCTGAACCTTTCCAAACTCTTCCCACAAGCCATTCCCAAAGGCTCTTGACCCACATGGTCAGGTACAGTCACAGCGATGACCCCAATCCTCTGGTACCAAATTCTGTCTCAGTTACTTTTCTCTCCTTGCTGAGACAAAATTCCTGACACCCAAAATTACAGAAGGGAAGGTTTATTTCTTATAGTTTTTGGAGGTTCCAATCCATACTCAGCTGGACTCAAGGCAGCATGGTGTGGCAGGATGGAGGGGGACAGCCCTTCATGGCAGCTGCAAACAACAGGAAGCAAACAGTGCCAAAGAGGTAAGACACACCTTCTTCCCACACTTACGCTGTATGCTGGCTCCACCCCTAGGTGGGTGGAGCACTCACATCACCAATCCCAGTGCCAGACAACCAATCAGTCACAAACACCAGACTCAGCCATGTCCATGATTGCATGAGACTTGAGGAGGGAGCCATTTATACACAAACCATAGCAAGCAGGCTGTTGGTGCTCCGAGTATGGCTGCAAGACCAAACTCAGAAGTGAGCACCACTTGCCAAACTGTGTCCATATGCAGGAGCTGGCAGACTCTGTGACCCCACAGATAGCATCATGCAGTAGTTATATCTGGGGATTTCCAACTATTAGCAGCATCCCTGGATTCCAGACCACTGAACATCTGACTTAGCAGTTTATGGCTTAAGGAACAAAAAAAAAAAAAAAAGAGGTTTCCACAATTATGCCTGTCCTGGCTGACTAGGGAGGAGGAAGATCAGTGTCTATACCCAAAGTACCATACATCTGAGTTTTAAGATTAAACAGATGTCCAAAGTTTTTGACATTGAGGATACAGACCAAGCAAATGAAGACACCAGTGAATGAATGCTTGGTCATTGGAGAATCAAATAAGCTGTTGGGTGACTAGGACCTGATCAAGTTGGAGATCAAATGACTTTGTTCTCCAATGGTGAAAACAGCAAATGACATGAAAAAAAGAATATAACATTTAAAATCTCTGTGGGTATTATACCAATCTGAATTGTTATCAGTTGAGGTGGGTTGAGTGCTACATGGATGGTGGCCGAAAGAATAACACCATGGTGAATCTCAGCACTGTGGGTCACCACCCAGTGCTGCAGAGAATCATGGGGATAGCCCTTCCTAGCTCCCACAAAAAAATCTCCCTCGAAAAGTAAGATGCAGAAGTGTATAAATGAAACCACCAGAGAACTGCCCCATTCTATAATGTCTGTCCTAAACCTCTCTGACATTGCTCCCTGCACTGCCAATGAATGACTTGTCAGTCAGCTCAATCCCTTTTGACTCCAACCAGAAGTTGGCCGAACCTGTGATCCCATGAGATCAATTCCAGTGGGGTGGAGGAATGAGGATGAAAGGATTTGGTTTTCCTGCAGCACCTCCCACACATGTCCCCTCTGACATGGTTCCATCCATTCTCTCCAGTAAAAAATGTTCAAGAAGCTAGTGCTTCCAAAGCCATTACAGTTTCTTTAAACCTATACAAAAGAAACAAAAGGAATGTAATCAAAGAAAAACATGCAAATAAAATGAATGTGTTTTAACATCCCAGTTTTAATTATGACTTACAATAATTTTAGAATTATAAAAAATTCCTAGAATAAAATAAGACCACTGCTGTTCTTTCTCATATGCAATCTATACTGCATACTAAAATTAACAAATACTTTCAACTATGTATATCTGTTTGCTTCAACTGCAACTAGAGAAGCAGAGAATCTAAATTGTCAAAATTTATGAGTGTTCAGGTTGACAACAGAGCTCAGGAACTGCAATTCTGTTTGAGCTGTAGCTGGCCCAATTACCTACAGTGGGCTGTTAACAAAGTAAACATTACAATTTAACAAAGAAAGAGTAGCATGGAAAATTAGACTAATTATGTAATCATGAGAGATTAGTTGTTAAGCCACTGATAACGAAAAGTTAGAATCAATAAATTAATTTGTAAAGTAACATCTAAGTGAGAAAATGAAGTCAATCTGCATGACTATTTAATAAATGAATAAACGTAGATTTCCTGAGTATAAGACTACCTAGGGGCCTATAGGAAAATCTTTTCAACTTTTCACTTAATACAGTGCATATTTGCTGAATATATTGTTTTTAAAAGGAGTTTCCTAAATGAAGTACCTCATATGCATTTCCCCGTTAAATTTATTCAGAGAATAGCAAAACTACTACCTATGACAAATAACAGGCAAATTTCACTTATTTTTTCAGAATCTGGCAAATATAATAATTACATCAGTCTTTTTGAATGTATTCATTATTATGACCTGCCTCATCTTTAAGCTCAGTTCCTGGACTGAGAAAAACCTAAACCAGGATAAGGGGTCAAATATATATATATATATATATATATATATATATATATATATATATACACACACATACATGTTCACATATTGTTAAGATGAGCATCTTCCAAAGCTAAAATAATATTTGCAGATTTGTATAAATAAAACTATCCTCAAAGAACATTACTCATAGAGGAGGAATGGAAGTATTTTTACAAAGAAAATTAAGACAACTGCAAGTAGAAACAAAAGAAATGTCTCATCTCTTTTTTTTTATTTGATAGAACTGTCATTTTATGTTTGTTGGCTCTTATGAATAATGAGCTAGATATTCTGTGAGAGGTTTGAATGGACCATCTATTTTTATGGGAAATATTTGCTGCCCTGCAAGGGAAGATTACACTATTGTGAAAAAAAAGTTAAAAGTGAAATAAAAATGTGTACATGCAAAATTGCTATCATTAAATGCAATTACTATGAAAGACAGTAGTAAAGCAGTAATAAGAGTTGTTTAGAAAGACCAGGTAGGTTCTATGGCATTGGTAAAAATCAAAGTCTAATTTTAAAGAAATGCAGTTCTGGAAGAACTTCATTGAGCCTACATATTGTTGTTTTAGATTAAATACATATTTTGGGATTAGAATATTGGAGGTGAAGAGTCTCAAGTTCACCATATTTCCAAGTCAAGCAAACAATCACAATTTACATATTGTAGCTATTTTCCAACCTCTCCTTCCTCCCTCTCTTTTATCTTATCCACTTCCCTGTCCCCATAGTATCCTTGCATCGCTCTCTTCTCCTAAGCTTCATCTTTTTTCTATTTGTACTGCAATTTCAGCACTGAATCATTTACTTTCTTTATCTATGCCAAAAAAGATCCATTCTTTCTTCTTTCTTTGCTACCTTCCTTCTTGCCTTCACTTATTTCTCTTATTGCTATATAATGCAGTAGTGTTTCACCCTCTCTTACTCTCTTTCTTTAGTTTTACAGTAAAAAATGCTAACATCTATCTGAAAGTAATGACATAAACATTGCACTGGTTAAGCGAAAATGTGCTTCCTTTTTTCCTGTCAACTGGCTGGAAAAAGTGTTCATGTTGGCAGAATTGGTTGCTGTCAGGGAGATTATAGACTTCTAAGTCACCTTCATAGATGGGTACTTGGATTTCAGCAAGCAATTTCTTTCCCTTATTAATAGCCAAATTCTTGATCTGCTTAGTTGTTTTCAATTAAATTGTAAAATGCTTGCCTTTTAAAAAGGAGACCCCAAAATAAAATCTGGAATAAAATTTTATATTTTTGCCTTGCTAGATATGTTTCCCATTTGTCACTGAAGTCTATGATTTTAAATCAGTTGCTTGATATCATTTTCCAGATTATCTCAAATTTCAAACTTATCAGAGTTTACAATATCATCATTGTACAACACACACTAATCATAGGCACACGGATAAATCATCATAAAATACAAAGAGTATATGTTACAAAACAGATGTATCACGAATAAAAGAACCTTTCAATTCTTGTTTAAAAAATCTAGATAGAGCTTTTTCTTCATGTTATTTTTACTTTTTACTTTTCATGAAGATTTTCCAAAATTAACCTAACAGTTTATGATTACATGGCTGGCAATCGAATGTGCCTAGCAATTTCCACCCTTATGTCCTGGATGCTGCTCTGCCTGCTAGCATAAACTTCACTTCCAACCTTGCAAAGTACCATCAGCATTTCTCCTTTCTATTGACCATGCCAATAGCAAGGTGTGCAAGGAGCAGAGCTGAAACTCATCCTCAGCCTCCAGCTCCGTGGAGACATGAGCAGGGTGGGTAACGTCACTGACCACACACTCTCATCCCTTCTGCTACACCTATCCAGTTCTTATCCACCTGGTTACACATGATTGTGAAGGGAACTAGAACAGTAGAAAACACTTGAGAAGTGTTTCATCGAACATGCATCCATTTAGAAAGTCTTTATTAATATTTGCTAATTAGAGAAATCATTTTAAAGACTTTCATTTTGAGTTAAATTTTGATTAAAATGACAAAATGATAATATCACTTAGTTTAATTTCATTTTTCCTGCTATAGTCCTTTAAGACACTCCCTAATGATACATTAATTTAATTCCTATATTTTCAGAGCCTATCTGAAACACCATTCATCAGGAACTAATTCTAATAGTTAATACTTTCTTTTCTAAGGTATACACTTTATCTACTGTAATTTTTTCTAAGTTCAAAGCAGTAAACATAATTTAATATTTAAATTTCTTGTGCATCCTCTACTATTTACATATATTTTGTATTTTCACTTCTAAGAAAAGTATTCTTTTACATTTTATATTTATTCAATAGTGCACTAACGTTTCTATTGAATGAAAAAAGAAAACAGTAAGTAAAGAATCTAAAAACATAATGTTTGAGATAAAACGTATAAATCCATATTTATTCACACAGGACTTGTTCTTTTATTTAACAAATTCAAAAGATACATAAATCTGTATACAGATACAGGCAAACACATATACTGAAATAAATGATAATACCAAGGTTACAGGACACATGATTAACATATTGAATTGTTAACCTAAGTACTACCAATGAGCAATTTAAAAATTGTAAATCATCTCTGAAATAATAAAACATTTTGAAATAAATTTAACAAAAGTAATTACAAGACCTCTATACTGAAAACTGCAAAATATTGCTGATAGCATTTAAAAATGATTTAAATTAATGAAAGAGTATTTCATTTCATGATCTAAAACCTCAATACTTGTATGTTAGCAATTCTTGATTGATTATTACATTTAACACATTTCAAAGTCAGAGCCTGTTTTTGTTGTTGTTATTGCTGATACTTATACTAACAAGATGAATTGAAATTTATGTAGATAAAACAACAAGTTATTAGTAGCACCTATTAAAATTGTCGCTATCCAGAACACTGGCAAAATCAAATACCTGTGAACATACCATGCAATAGAAATTCTTATTCACTGTACGTGAAAATGAAAAATAATACAGCCCCTTTGGAAGTAGTTTTGTTTCTTCCAAAGTTAAACATATTTTTACAATAATCCCAGCAGTGTCTCTACTTAGTATTTACCCAAAGAAGCTGAAAACGTATCTATACAGATAACTTAAACATGAATATTTACAGCAACTTTATTCAGTAAGTGCTATGCATTCGATGTTAAGTGTCTCCTGAAGATCCACGTGTTAATGCTATTGCTCCCAGTCTGTAGCATTATTAAGGCAGTGGTAGAAGTTTTGATACACTGAGTCTATTTAGAGAAAGTGAAGGTCCTGGGGTGCTATGGCTTGTGTCTAGATATTCCCCCAAAACCTCATGCAGTCATATGTGGGGCTTTTTCAGAGGTGGCTAGATCTAAAGTGAGTGATGCTGGGATTAATGGTGTAAGATCATTAAATTAGTCCACTGATTGGTTTGGCATTCACCCTAAACTGGGCAGCCTATATAGAATATAAAAAGGACAGAGAAAAGCTATTATTATCGCTTGTGGCTTGTAGTTCTTGCTGGCTTGATTCCTTGACTGTCTTCTGCCTGCCATGAACTGTTTCTTCTTTACAAGGCGTCTCTGCCCTGCCACTCTGCCTTGGAGTCAGCCAATGATGAACTGAAACATCTATGAAATGTAAGTCAAATAAAATTTCCTCCTTTACATTTGACTGTTGAGTAGTTTGTCTCAGCAAGGAGAAAGGTAACTAAAACAGAGGACATGCCCTTGAAAGGGATGTGGAAGCCCCAGACCCTTCATCTTTCTTTTCAGTTTTTGGTTCTCATGAATTGAGTAGCCTCCTCTATCACATATTTCAGGCATGATGTACTTTCCCACCACAGGCCCAAAGCAATAGGGCCAAATGACCATGAATTAAAACTTCTGAAGTTAGAAGCCAAAATAAAACTTTTCTCCTATTGTATTGGTGATTTAGGGTATACTTTTTACAATAATGGAAAGCTAACTAACACATTAGGTAAACTTAATAATTAATAGACTTAGACAAATGAACACTTTTCAGTGCTACAGTGAAGTGAAATGAACTCTCAAACCACCAAAACTTATGCAAGAGCCTTAAATGCATTTTTTCTAAGTGAAAGAAGCCAATCACAATCTTAAAAAGCTACAATTTGTGTGTTTCTAAATGTAATACTTTCTCAGAAAAAGAATAAGTAAAGATAGTAAGATCTGTAGTCACCCAGAATTTAGAGGAGGTGAGGAATGGGAAGTCCACAGAGGATTTTTAGAGAAGTGAAAATATGGTATGATGTATGATATTGTAAGGATAGTCATGTACTGTAAATCTGTTAAAAACTTGAGATGTGCAACACCAAGAGTAAACTCTAGTGTAAACTAGGGACTTTAGGTGATAATTTTGTGCCAATTCAGGTTTTTCAGCCCTAACAAATATACCAGTGTAGGCAAAGATGCTGAAAATGATGGAAGTTTTAATATGTGTGCAAGCAAGAGGTGTATGAAAAACCTCTATACCATTGCTTTAAGTTTGCAATGAAACTAAAACTACTCTAAAAATAGTTTAATTTTACAATATATACTTCTTCTTACAAGAAAAGGAATATAGAACAGCCAAAAGTTTTCCAAAGTAAAACTTACTCCATTTCCAAACCTACTGGTATAAAAATGGACATGTAGGTCAAGGGAACAAAATAGAGTTAAGTAATAAATCTTCGTATTTCAGGACAGTTGGTTTTAACAAGTGTAAAATTTCAATTGAAAACGGTGAAAAAGTACTATTTTGAACAAATGAAACTGGAACAATTGAGCATTCATATGCAAAAAAAGAAGTGGAAAAGAAACAATTTAGGACATATATAAAATGTTAACTCAGAGTATCTATGAGCAAATCTATGAATTTAACAGTCTTTTGCATGGCTTGAAACAAAAACACTGCCAACAAGATGTCTACTTCATAAAAAGTAAAAGGTATTTCATTAAAAATTTTGCAAATTTCCTTCAAAAGAAACTATCTTGAAAAAAGGAGAACCAGACATGGTGGTGCACTCCTGTAATCCCAGCACACAGGAGCCTGAAGCAGGAAGATCACTGTGAGTTTGTGGCCAGTCTGGGCTACATAGTGAGCTCAAACTACACAGGGAAACCCCAACTCAAAAAACAAAAACAAAATCAAAACACAAACAAGGAAAACGCAGACCAATCCCAAACACTAGCAGAAATATTGCTTATCAGATTGTATTTGGAATATAAAAATAACATAAATACTACATAATTCAATAAAAAGACAAATAATTCAATGAAAAAGGAAAGAGAAATGAATCCACATGCCACTGATACGTACAATGGCAATAAGAATACAAAAAATGGTTCCAACATGTTTAATCTTTTCAGAAATTAAAACCACCACATGATAATGATGTGATCACATCATAATAGCCAAAGTCTATTACAGACAACAGTAGATTTTGGCAAAGATTTGAAGAATCAGAAATCCTCAGCTGTTGCTGGGCACTGTAAATAGAAGAGTCATTTCTGAAAGATATTTTTTAAAGCTAAACATAAATTTAGGCTGCAATTAAAGAAACACGCTTTTATCTACAGGCCTAAGAAAAATGATATATCTAAAGAACAAAGAGGTATATGTAAAATTTCATAACAACTTTCTTCTCATTATACCCATAAATTTAAAACAATCCAACAACTGAAAAAGGAATTAAAAACAAATGTTTTGCATAAGTACAATGGAAGATTTTTTTAGTATTATAAACAAATGAAATAGTGATATATTGTACTGCAAAGATGACTGCCAAAATATTATAAAAGTGAAGAATTCTACAATCATTTTGGAGGAAAATTTTAGTAATGGCAAATCTATATCAAATAAATTATGTCTGTCTTTACCATGTACTGGAGGTAGGAAAGTATTATCTGAAAATGTTCCCAAGGTCATTCTGGTTATAAGGCCGGTGTTGTGAAATTTACTGTGATAATGGTTGTCTGATTTGATATGTTTACTAAAATACTGATTTTTATACAATGAGAAATTTATTGGCTTACAAATTATATAATGAAATTGATAAAATGACTAAAGATACAACTATAAAATCATTAAAAAACTTTATGAAACAACCTCATAAACATTGATTGAATATACTATCTTGGGAAGATTTTTAAAATATACATAATATGCAATAAACAGTTTGTCTTTAACATATCAAGTTCACAAAGTATATGTGATAGTCACAACATAAAATAAATGTAGTGATCAAAATAGAATTCTCTTTGAGTTCCAAAGAAGATGTAAACTTTCAACTTTATTCTCTCTTTCATTTTCTATTCCTCTACATTTGCTCTGCCAGGAAACTAACATGATGTGAAAGTCAACATTTATCAGGTCATTTTAAGCACTAGACTCTATTCTAAGTGCTTGTGATAGCACAAAGCAAAATGTAAAGTAACAATTCTTTACCACATAAGAAATTAAATTAAATTTTCATTTATGTTTCTGAGAGACAATAAATAGATATGTGAAAAACAGAAGATAACGTCATAGCATTATAATTAATGCTATGAAAGTCAAATAGGTTAGATAATGCTATAGAAAGGCACTGAATGTGTTGCTTTTACCCAACTGATTATGAATGATCTTCATGAGAGGGTAAAATTAAAATTAAGGGATAGGTTTAAAACTGGAGAGTTGAGACTTGAAATTTGAAGGAAAAAGAATGCAAAAGTTTTTGAAAGGGACTAAATTTTGTACATACTAAGTGTTGGTGGGCTAAATGAATTAGAGGGGAAATGAAAGGGGATTTCTATGAGCCAGCTTATGAATAATGTCACATGATGTATGAAACTGTCTGAATCGATGTTGCAAGGAGACTAAGATAGGTTTATTTTATTTTTAAGGAAGTTAAAAGAAGTTATCAAAACTTTGAAAAATATTTTGTCTTCATAATAGGTTTCCATTCTTTCATTTTATCCTTATCAATTAAGATGTCATTAGATGAGCTACAGACAAGAGAAAAAAAAATGTAAGAGTCTGTTTAGCTCCCAGTCACCAACAACACTGGGGAAGGACTTAGGATTTAGGATATTAACTTTGGTTTACAAGATACATACATACATGTAAATGTATGGTGTGGTGAGATATGCAGAAAAGACATACATAAACTGATAAATGTCTGTGATATATTAAACAATGATCACTTCTTATTGAAGGAAGCAAAGCTTCCTCATCAAGATATGTTAAGTTTCTTTATTTCTAGATCATTGTGTCCTTACTGTGTCTTGTATATTTTCTTACAATAAAAATTAACACAAATCAATTTCTATCATGCCTATGCAATGCTTTTTGGAACTCTATGCTTTCATCATCTATGCAGAATATTAAATGTTAATATTGTTAAAATGTCCTACTCTATGAAATGAGCTAAAGATTCAATGCAATTCCTATAAAATGTAGTTATATTCTTCACAGAGAGATTTAAGGTACTAAAATTCACCTTGGGTTACAAAACCCACAAGAAGCTATAGAAATACTATGCAAGAAGTGCAAAGCTGGAAGCATGTGAATTTCAAAATGCACTACAAACATATGATAATCAAAATAGTATGCCCTGGCATAAAAATATACATACAAATCAACAGAGTAAAAAACATAGCCAGGTACACACATTCATGCAATTACAATTAATCACTGTTTGACAAGAGTGCCAAGAACTCAAACTGGAGAAAGGACAACTACATTAATAAATATTGCTCAAAATTAGATAGCCAGATGAAGAAGAATGAAATTCATACTTATCTTACTTCACACAAATACTAACCTCACATGGGTTAAAGGATGGCCAGTAGACCAGCATTCTCACCATAACACTCTTCCATCTTCATGATTCAACTCACATATTAACTCCTATAAGATGCTCTCATTGATATTTTTGCCTGAGGCAAACACATGTTTCAGAGCCCATGTTATGCTATGTATAGTTCCCTACTGCTGTATTTATGACACTGTCTGGTTCTCATTAGTTATCAATCATAGCAGCTTGATTTTTACCCTCTGCATTTTCAGTATCTCTACAGCTTCCTGGCACTTACAAGGTGCTTCCCTACTGTTTGATGAATGAAAAGTGAATGAATAAATGAATACAAGATTCCAGGACATATTCAGACCAATAGTCAATGACAAATCAACTTCAAATATGAAAGTAGGAAAGTGATTTGTACTTTGCTTATACTTATTTTTGTTTATATGCATTTCCCAAGATATTTATTTATGTTCTCTGCTATGAACATGAGAAACTTATCAAAATGACTCTGATAAAGAATTTTATTATATGACAAATACATTCTAGATTATTTACAAATTATCTTTACTTCTGCAATTGATACACTGGTTTTATTCCATATATCTATACCAATAATAAACATAAACATCTTTTGGAGCCAAAGTATTTGCATTTTTTCCTACTCCTGAAAGTTAACTATAGGAAAGCTACATAGTTTCTGAAAACTGGTATTACCAACTGTTGTTGTTAATGACTGCTCTACTCACACTGAAAGTCTCTGTAATGTAATGATTAAGAGGAAAACAAAACTAAATTAAATTCTAAGAGAAAAGAACTGCCTCATGTTTCCTAACTTAAATCTCTATCTATTAAGTTAGTTTCGTGAAGAATTCTTTAACAATAAAATTTTAAAAGATCTAGTAAAATTGTCAATAATAAAGAGAATAGTAATATCATGATCTATTAACTTTATTGCACATTCATTACTCTGTTCAGTATCACTATGGGAAAATCATTATTATAAGTGTTCTGTGAGCTGCATAAAGGCAACACCCCTTTTTATTTAATCAATAAACACTTCAATCATTTTTAATACTCAAAGCAATTTATTCAGAATATTAACTATGACTGTCATCATAAAATCTGTTTTAAAAATGAAACATTTTCATCTTTTATACTCAATGTTGTATTTTACTTTAACTATTAAAATTATAATGCCCCATGACTTGATCAATAGGTTTATAAATTACACACACAGATCCATTATTTTATGTAGTTTACCTTCTGTCCTTGAAATCTGATAACTTCGTCTAACTTTTAAAATGAGAGTCCATAAAAGAAAACCTGAAGACCAATTTAATAATACACACCAATAAAATAAAATTGACTTTGTTAACACATCCTTTCATGAGGAGGAGGTCTCATTTATTCCCTTTTTCTCTTTCAAGTCAAAATACTTTTGTATGAAGAATAAAAAATTCAAATTCTCCAATGATAGAAAGTCTCATTTTCTTGTGTGCAGGTCCACTACTCTTCCCTGTTTTCTCTGGTATCTATGACAGGCTCTTGTGCACATTTGAATCCTGTGCTGGTCTGGAGTCAGTGATCTCTGTCAAAGAAAATCGCACAGGTTGTATTTAAATACCAAAGAAAGACACCAAGGCATTGCAAAGAGTGTTGAAACCATTGCAACAGAAGAGAGCTACTGAACTTGCTGCACTGAAACAAGAGGTAACATGCTTTTGAAACACACAGTGAACTAGTGGGAAATTATTGGGAAATTTTAGGATGAGATTCATCTGTATGATCAGGTTATTTATATTTGCTAATTAGCCTTTATCAAAGTTAAACTCCTTCCTACACTTTCAAACACTTGACTGTAGGGGAGGTAACTTTTCTTGAGAGTTACATTTAAATAGATAGCTTCCAGGTAACTGAGAAAGACATCCCGAACTTGGAAAACTGGCCAGTGACTGTGTATATCCAAGGGACAGGAAATTACAATTAACAACTGCATGTTTTTGAAAGAAAATGCTCTAAGAAAAAGAAGACTTGAAGTCTTCAATCACAAAGTTTAGTCAAAATGAGGGGAAAGTTAAGGTGTCTGGATTACCTGAAGTTGTTCCTCCTGTCTTTCATGACAAAGGGACGTCTAAACTCTGAGGAAGGTCCATTAAGCTGCAGTCCAGTCAAGAACTCCTTTCCATACCCAGCCTGAGATTCATTCAGTTTGAGTCTCTTTGCTTCAAGGCCATTGACCACTCCACAGATGAAAATCTCTTGGACCCTACATGCAACAATCACTATGTTTTTGATACTTTACCTGTCTCAGAGAGTTGAAGAAGGTTGTACTTGGTTCAAATTCTACTTCTGCCTATTCATTCTGGACTGACAGTTTTGTGATAATTTTACTAAGTATTGATGGAGAACTTACCTATCCTTCATAAATTGTGGCTTTACTGGATCAGGCTCATTAAATCAAGCTTTTTTGCCTCCATTCTACAAGGTCAGGTCAAGACAGTTCATCACCTCCATACTTCATAAATTGTTAAGGAAAAACAAAACAATAGTTCTCTTTATCCCTGAAGTAATTTAAATCCTTGTTTCTCTCTTATCACTGAGATTTTGACCCAGAGGTGTGAAAACTATGTCATACTTGTCTAACTGATTGATTCAGGGAGAGAAAGAAGAAAGGGAAATGAAATGGAAGAACAACAATTTTAATGGAGTTAAAATTTTATCTACTACAAGATGAATAAGATATAATTCTTAGAACTGATAAAAACTATCAATGTATATTAAAACATGAATGAGATTAATAAAAATTGCCTGTAGGGATCAGGGCACAATGAACTGTTAAACCCTGCTAACTTTGTAGCAGTAGTATCATGCAGTTTTTTAAAAATGTGCAAGTACCTTTTACTTAAAATCAATATGAATACTCAAATATAGAATTTTTCACTGTAGCCTAAATGAAATATGTTTCCCCGGGATAAAACATATTTCATTTAGGCTATATTGAAACCTCTCGTTTGTTGAAACTTGGTCTCCTTCATTTCTCCATCCAAGCCACTTTTAGTTTGCATCTGCCTTAGCATTTTACCTCCACTTTCTATTTGATTCTGGGTTTCATTATTTGTACATGTCTGTGCACATGCACAAAGGCACATTCACACATGCTAAAAAAAATACATGTCTGCACATTTTCATGGGTATTTCTGTTTACATAATTTGATAATATATGTATGCTACATGTATTAGATAGCTTTATAATCACTGAAATACAATATTTATATCCAATGCTTTAAGGAAGAGAAATTTAATATGCCTCAAAATTTCAGGGGATTCAGTTCATGGTCAGCTGGTTCCAATTCACAAATCATGGTAGAAGCACTTGGTGGAGCAAAAAAGCTTTGTTCATGGCATCCACAAAGTAGAGAAGGAAACAATGCCAGAGAACAAGGGGCCAATGACTATATGTAATACCCAAGGTCATGCCTCCCTGAACAGCCATGTGTAGTTTAAGTGTGCCGTACTAATGTCCAGGGTGATTCTCAGTCCATTCAAGTTGACATACAATAATTAATTATCACACTACATATAAGCATATTAGAGATGATTTTTTCTTTATAAGGATTTACTAATGTATTATGAATGTGTCTTAACTTGTTTTATATTGTTCACCTGTACATTGATTGGATTCTTATACTTTTACCCCCATAAAATTTATTCACAATGCACAGTTCTTGCCTTATATGAAATACTAAAATTTCTAGAAATGAAGTTATTATCAAAAACATGAATTCTTAAAGTTATAAATTTCTTCTAATTATCTTTCATAAATGATGGCAACAATATACACTCCACTCAACACTATGTAAAAATATCCACTTGTTTCTTCCAATCCTTGCTGTTACTAGGAAATATGAAAATATATACCCACCACTGAGAGTTAAAAACAGTATCAAATTTGTTTTGCATTTACTTAATTAGGATGGAAGTTAGAAACCATCTGTTTATGAACTATATTTTTCCTATGATTGTCTATTCATCTCTTATTAGGTTGTATGGGTTCCATTACTTACAATGTTAACTTTATTAGATATCAAACTCTTATGTATAACATGATTTCTTTCTATAGTTCTTCATGATTCTTTTTCACATTGATCTATGGACCTACTTTTGTACTAGTTCCCATCAGATTTCATTTATTTTTTTATGATATATACTAACATCAAGTGAGGCAAATGTCCTTTATTTTTTTCCTTGTTGCTATTGCCTGGAAATCTTTATGAAAACTATTTTTTTTATTTAAGAGAAAATGGACACAGAAAAGAAAACAAAAAGCTAAAGAGACAAACAAACAACAACAACAAATCCAATACAATAACATTATAGGTTTACAAAGTGAGATGATTGGAATTTGACAGTGGTTGTAATATTGCATATTGTTACCTTCAAAGGGGTTGTTTAGATTAACAGATATAGACATGTAAATTGGATCTAATCATATTGTGATAAAAATATTTTTAAATTCAAGGCATGGAATTTTTAGATAAGCAGTGATTTTTCTCTATAATTTTCTGACTCATCTATATCAGCCCACTATTAGAGATGTGTTTGAATGGAATAAACAAATTGCTAAAAATCAACATCATCATCAAAATTCAAACATGTATTTATGTAATGCCTGGTAGTCAAACTAGCAGCTATATTGCTCTGTTATCTCTAAAGCCAAATAAACCTGAGTTTAAATTCCATCTGCATTATTTAATAGCTTAGAAACACAGTGGAAATTACATCATCACTTAGGTTTTCAGGTTTCCTTATTTGTAAAATGCTAATGAAAATATTGTGCTTGAATGTATGAAAAATCTAACACAATATGCACTTGAGGTCAGTATCAAGTATGATCAAGAGCTGGTATCTTGAAATGAGACATCTAGAATCAAATTCTGGTGGTAGCCTTTCATTCTACAATCTTTTATAAGTCATTAGTTCAGAACTTCAATCTAATAACATCTAGTCCAATGATCAAAGTAAAAAAAAGTGTCACTAATTAACTATTTGGCTTGTAAATTTGGTCAAATATTAAATAAGTAAGCTAAAAATCAAAACCTGCATGAAGCTAAGTACTCAAAAAATGCTAACTTTATCACTATGTGACACTTATTTGAGATTTATGTGGGGCATTCTTTCAAAGAAAGAGAAAAACCAAAGGGGGAGGAGATAGAAGGAAAAAAGGAGGAAGAATTAAAATTGTTAAGTTACACCTGGGAAGAAAAGGCTTTATACTGCCGTGTTCTTTATGAACTTCTCCAAGAACTCTTACTAATAGTATTGCCATCAAGTAGTTTGACCATGGGATCAAGTCCAATGGCCAAGACTCCTCAATTATATGGTATCCATTAGGGTTCAGTGGAGTAACAAATTTATTATAAAATAGATAAGGACATATATTTACATATTAAATATATTTAATAGGGCCGGGGATTTAGCTCAGTGGTGTAAGTGCCCGCCTGACAGGCGCTAGGTTGTGAGTTTGATCCCTGATATGAAACAAATAAATAAATTCATATATTTATATATGAAGAGAGAGAGAGAGAGAGAGAGAGAGAGAGAAAGAGAGAGAGAGAGAGAACATCAAAAAATGTATACACACTTCAGGAAAAGAAAAAATGAATAAATATTTTAATAATTTATTGAGGTATCATGAGATTAATGCATTACATTTGGCCTCTACAACTACAGCAGGTGCTCAAAGTGGTGGCCATTAACTTCCAGACATTTATAAGTATGGCAAACTGCTGCTTGGGTATTTTTGTTCATTGAGATTGCTGCACATGCATTTTCAATCTTTTCTCTAAGGGCCAGTAGTGTAGTGTGTTTTCTACCATACATGGCATCTTCTGGAGTCCCTCATATAAGGGTAACACCATCTGTTGAAAAAGATTACATATATAATATAATATATAATAATGTATAATATAAAGTTACATATAATATATAATAATATGATATATAATATATTCTATGATATAATATAACATAACATATAATATAATATATATGTATATACCTATAGATTCAGATGTGGGAAAATGCAAAAGTCCATCTTTGCACTGGGACTGTAAAGGATCCAGTTAAACTCAAAGACTTGGAGCTCATTTTAGTGTCCAATGCAAGTCCTCATCAAGAAGCGCAAGGGTCTTCCCTGGAAGGATGAACAGTCTGAGCGGGAAACCTGGAGACCAGTTCTCCAGCTGATGATCAAGAGTGGAGCTCTTCCAAAAAAGCCAAAGTGTGACTTCCTTCTTCATTCCCTTTTTGTTCTATGCAAACTACAAACCAATTTGTTGGTGCCACCACACCCAGGGTGGATCTCCATCCTCAGCAGGTCAGCCATCTAAATACATATAGAACCATGCTAATCCAGTCATCTAGGCACTCCTTATTCAAGCTGACACTACGATTAACTCTCACATACACATTTAAGGAATTAGTGAAACCTACAGTCCCTTTTTAGCCATATATGGGATGTAAATGTACATAGTACACATAATACTTTACCTCTTTCTGCAAACATAAAGACTTGTGTACTTGTAGCTGTGATGGTAACAAAAAAAGAAAAGAAGAAAATCATATTGACTACTGAAAATTGCCAGATGATGGCTGTTATGCATAACAAGATGAGAGAGGCTGACAATCTGGATTTGTTTCAAGCTGTTTCCATCTTTAAGGAGCTAGTAAATATAGCAAAGTCACAAAAAGTCAACACATAAATGGATAAAACTGGCTACCATTTCCTCCCTGTCTTTACTGTGCCTATGAACAAAGCATGAAAATCAGAAAATCTGTGGACTAATGTCAGCACATCTAAACTAGTTACTTTATAATAACTGAAAATAAACCTCAAGGCTAATATACCAGGCTTAACATTAGGATTACATGCCTTAGAATGGTTGTTCTACCTATTTCCTTGTTCATATTCATGCCATAGTGACTAGAAGTCTCTCCTTCATATCAACTATGCAGTTTCTGAGGCCAGGTCTGACCACAGCCTCATGCTCAATTTCTCAGCTCCCGCACCTGTTAGTCAATGTGTTTCACAGCAGGAATCCAAATCAAGTAACTAGGAACAAAGTCTGTATGTAGGTTGTTCCTATACTTGCTTTTGAACATTAAAAGAGAAAAGAAAAAATGTTGCCAATGTGCCTCCTACAGTTTTTCATAGTGCTGACCTCCAAACTTGACCCATAGGAAATGAAACATCCATTACCTTTTGTCTAAATGTTTTAGAACCCTATGTGACTGAACTGGGAACTTTCTGAGAATTGCTTTTGCCACAGTACTTACACCTGGGAATTGCCTGTGTATTATTCTGAAATCATTGGAGGATTGAATTGTTCAGGGAATGTTTCCTGCAGGATTTGGTCAACAGTCAGGATAATAAGAATGGATAAACAAAGAGCATGTATACATGGTGAAAATAAGATCATTTTCTTCTTACATTTTCTAACGGTCTTTCCACTGTCAATAAAATTTCCATATTACACTGGATATTCATTTCATTTAAGACTTTAGGAGACTGGCATTTTAAAATATTTGACATGAAACTCTTACATAGACTATGGGCCATACCAAAGTCTAAATTATCTTCATGTAGGCCATAACATGCACTCTAAATTTCAAATAACTAATGATCTATAACTACTATTGTAGCACAGTTTTCTGATAAACTAAACACAGACAGGACAGAAATTCTCTTAAAATGCTGTCAGTTTGCTTTCAAAGAGAACACACTAGGATGTGGTGGTAATGATTCTACATTAATTTTCCATGTAAGATTGTCTTAGAATAAGTAATTCAAAAACACTCATTGAATGAGAACAATTAGAATTTTGTTATAAAAATGTCATAATGTCTTACAGAATTTAAGGTCAGGAATGCAGACAACCAGGCCTAAGCCGTAAGTTTAAGTCTAATAAGTACTTGTATTCTGTCTCCTTTTTCCTTCTCTGCATGTCTACTTCGTTCTTCTTCTCTTCTTTCATTTTTTTTTTGCTGTTTTTCAAGAACACATGACCAAAGAAGTATATGGTCACTCATTTTTTTGAATTACAATTATGTAATTATAATTTTTTAATTTATATCTGTTACAGAAACCAAGAAAAATATAATTGGTTTACTTTAGAACAGGAATACTACCTTGACTTAGAAATTACCTTGAGCCATCTTCATTCAGCTGTGTAAGCCTGCACTTCATTAATCAAATTTGCACAAACAGAAATTAGTGGACATATTAAAACTTCTATTAAGACCTCCTGTAGAATTTACAAAATATTAAAACCCTAAAAGTTTCAAATACACATGCCACGAAGCCTTTCAAAATGCTGTCAATATGTGTAAGGTCAGTAATGCTAGTTATCTGATCTTTTTGGACACCAACATATCCTCCACACTTTATTTAGACACTGCTATATGGTAGATATTTAATAAAGTCTACTGATTGTACAGATAAGTAAGTACAAAAGATAAGACACTTAAAGTAAAAGAAAGATAACGGTGACCTTGAAGATACCACTCATGATCTCTGAAGACTAATTAAACCTTGTAGAAGTAGCTTATTGAAAGATGCTACTGAGCTCAGAAGTGGAAAAAAATACAATTTATGTGACAAAACAAGTATATTTTTTCAGTGATTTTTCTAGGGCACTGAGAAGTATCATAAGGAACATTCTGGAGTGCAATTTCAGAGACTATCTTTTGGCTCCCCCTAGGGTATGAATTACAAATGTAAAACTGCCAGAAATTTTGAGTATTTAAAAATATATATGTGTGTATAAAGTACATATACTGAAGTATAAAATAAGCTATTAATGGAATACAGTTGAGGAATGAATGTATCATTAATTAAAGCTAGAATTTTGAGGTGACCAAACAATTTATTGCTGTTATAAAGGTAGTGTCATATGTGATGGCTTGAAGTCCTAAACCATGAGAACTTTTTAAATAACACTATATCAAAAAATTCTTTTTTTTCTTTTTTTTTTTTTCTTTTTTTTGTGACACTGGGGATTGAACTCACAACCTTGTGTCTGCCAGGCAGGCACTTAAGCCAGTGAGCCAAACTCCTGGCCTTATTTACTCTCTTTCAACACCATTGAATCTATTGAGAATAAGTAGTCAGAAAACAAATTTACGAGAACTTTAAAAATAAAAACAAAAAACGAGCAGTGAGAAAAGGCTTCAAAGTAATTCAACTATTATACTTTCAAAATTCAAATTCTTAACAGAAAAGCACTCAAAAATTAGTGAATTATTCTAAGTTTTAAAGATTATTAAGTCTTTAAGATTATGTATTAGATTTTTTGCTAAATTAATCCATTTATGCTTCATCCTTTGATCTTTAAAACTGCTTCCTAGTTTTATTTCTATATAATTCAATATATTTTAAATCACACTACTGTTTTAGTATTGGAAAACAATAACTAAGAGTTTAGTACCCAGATGTGTTCAGAGTTAGTGTTTTCTACCAAATATGTTGCTGTAATATTGTTGTAGCCAGAATAGTTCACTAACCTTTTTAAGAATAACCATTCTTCCACAAATATTTCCCTAATGGATCATTAGACACTTTCTCATCTTAGTCAAAGACTTGTTTTTTGCTTTGTGTTAGAAATGAATTTAATCTACAGTTCAAAGATCTTACACAATAACATAGTAATGTTTCATTAGTGTGACAAACTGAAAGACAAAAATCTTACACAAAAGAAATAGAAAACAAACTAACTGCCATTTTAATGTCCATGGTAATTCGTTAATTTTGTTTTGTTTTGTTTTGTTTTGGGTAGGAGCTACACAGTATTTACGAACTCTTCTTGCCAGATTAGTTATTGTCCATATTGTCCATGGTGAATTAAATTATAATAGAATTTATAAAATATCATCCAGTTTCCTTCCATAGAAGATAATTAAATAATATTTTAAAGTTTCTGTAAGATTCTAAGATATTTATAGAACTAGTAATATGTGTCTGATGGTTAAATTTGAAACCTTTTTCTTCTAAAATTGTAGCTAGCTTTCACTGGCATTCCATTTGAAAACTGACTCTCTTCAAGTTCTAAGTTCTAATTCATGTAAATTTGACTAGGTCTATAAGTAAATTCCATTTTCTTGGACCACAGTGATCTGAGCTGGAAACATAACACTAGGCAGTTCGATCAGGATTCTCTATGAGCCATCCATTGCCTGGAAGCAAAAACGTGAAATAATTCAAAGTTTACTGCAAATAAATGAGTATTGACTTAAACATATCTGAAATTGAGTTCACTAAGGTGATAGGACAGTAACTATAAAGATTCTTCCACGTTTCTCAACCTCCAAAACCCATGGGGTATGCCCAAATGGAAACTGAGAATCATAGTGAATGTTAATAAGCTAACTATAAACCTACAGTCAGACTATATATTACGACTGAGATGTTCTGCATATTCACCCTGCAAAAGTAAGGATTAGGCAGAAAAATGTTGTAATGTCTAAGTTGGATAATTCTGCAGCCTTCAAGAAAATCCTTAACACTACAAAATTTCCTGAACAGTCTATCTGGAAGCATGGGACAAAAATATAACTCTTTACAAAAAAAAAAAAAAAACTTCTGCCTGTGAGCTGCAAAAAGAATGACCAAACTTCCAAACAATTGTAGATTCCTTACTTTTTGGACAAGGCAAATTCTACATGTTTTAAGGTAAAGATTACCTTAAATAGTTTTTAGTATATAAAATATTTAGTAGGGAATAAGATCAGAGGCTAAGGGAAGTATGACATTGTTTCCAACCTAGAAACACACAACCCTATTTATATTCTTTGACCTAATTACAAAGGCAGAAGGAGACCAGGAAAAAAATTATTTTTAGAATACAAACTGCTTTTAGGGAGTATTTCAGCGATGTGTTGAATGAAGAGAAATTATATATATATACATATATATATATATATACACTATAATTTCATATATATATATATATATATATATATATATATATAGTATATGTTTGGAGAACTTAATGATTACATTTACATTAGGGAGTTAGCACATGTATATAACACATCTTAAATTTTTTCTCCCTGGTCCTTCCATCTCTTGGTCCTCTCCCGTTTGAAAAAGCTGTATTTTCGTTTCTTTTTCTTCACAGGTCTGGGCAGCCTATGAGGCCCAGGCAGCTTATTCAGTCTGCCAAACTTCACAGCCGCGAATCTAGATTCACACAATAGTAATTAGATGACGTCTTGCTAGCTTTTGTTTTTTAACAATCATGAAGGTCTCTAAACAAACGGAAACTGTTAAAGTTTAAAGAAACAATTTTGACAAAGAGATTCCAATTCTGACAAATGCTGGTAATTATTCAACTCCCAAAATAATGTTCACAGTTAGAATTTGCACTACGAGAAAGTGAGTGGTGTACCGTAGTTAGCTTTAAGAGTCATGGTCTCCAGTGTGTTTACCAGATAAACATCATGAAGGATAATGTGTGAGGGAGAATTTGTAGAGAAAAAAAATCTAGCACCTAAAAAATTCTTTCCATAGCAGATATCAAAGATTCTAGCCCTCTTACCAAAAAATGCATTATAACGACTATGAATGAAACACCAAGCATGGTGTTTCCATTCTTTCCCTTTTTAAGTAGAAGTTTTCACTTTAATTATCTGGTTGCTGTCACTGACAACCAAATGTGTCCTTTTACATAAACTTAAGTAGAGTTTAGTTTAGAGGACATTGTAGGCTAAGTAAATCATTACATTGTCCTTGATAGTATAGAACCTTAGTATATTTTTTGATCATATAACCAGCAGTTTGAAAATATTTTGTGAAATATTTAAGGTCACAATTTTGGTATCAAATTACATATAAGAATAAAGTATTTCTAATGTTCTCGTGTGGTAGCATATTTATTTTTTATGTATTAGAAGCATTAATTATTAAATTAATATGCAATACTTCCATTATTAACATAAAGTATTTCCATCATTAACATATAATCTAATGTTTCCAGTATTTTCTTTATCGAATGCAAAAATGTGAAAATCTATACTTTTGTACTTGTCATAAATTATTCCTGAGAAGTGTTACCTAATGCATATTCTGAGGAACACAAGATATATAGTCCACTCCTCTAAAAGAAGAGTCCCTTCATCAATGAAATTTGAGTACTCTTATATACAGTATGTTTTTTCTGGAGCATCATCAAACTGAATAACATTTTAGAAGTCTTAATTTTAAAGACATTAATTTCAATAGGCTATACATACTGTCATGTTCTGAATATTTATATGCTGAAATCTTATTCATATATGCAAAGATACAATAGAAAGTGAAGATTTGGGAAGCTAATTATTTCATAAGGGTAGAGCTCTTAATAATAGGATCAAAGCCTTTTAAAAAGGGATCATGGCGACCTACAACTAGAAATAGCTTCTCTTCAGGATTTGCTAATACTGGCACTCTTATCTGGGCCTTCTTGCTTCCAGAGCTTTGACAAATAAATTTCTGTTTTCTGTAAACCATCTAATCTGTGATACTTCATTATAGTAGTCTGAATTAAGATGGATATATTTCAAATTTTCATTATAATTTTTTCTTTGACTGAGGAATGAACTACAAGTATTTTTATTTCAAAATTATGAGTTTAGTGGTACATAAGTAAACATGGAATGCAAATGCATATCATAATGCCATGTATATACAGAAGATCACAATTCTGAAAAAATAGGAATTGTGAGAAGATAGATAAAATCATGTTTTATTCAAAAGAGAAAATGAAACTTTTAAAAATTAAACTATTTCATACAAAAGGAATTAAGAAAATTATGAATTAACCATTGAATACTGTTATTTAATATTAATTCATTATGACTAATTACTCTTACTGTAAAATAATGTAAGTTTCATTCAAACTTCTAAAATATACAGTGTATTCATTTAGAATAAAAAACAAATCTTGGGGCTTGGGATTTAGCTCAGTGGCTCAAATGCTTGCCTGGTAAGTGCAAGGTTGTGAGTTCGATCCCTGGTACCAAAAATAAAAATAAAAATAAAAATAAATAAAAAAATAAAAAGCTAATCAAATCCCTTTATGTACTAAGAACTGTATTTTTTTTAATATTTACTATTAACAGTTTCTTATGAAGCCTAATGTATAAAACTCTTAAGATTGTTGGAGAAGGCTTCTAGACAAGGTTTGACAATGAGACTATTCCTTTTGTATGAAGGCTGCACAGAGATTTTAAAATAGGAATTTTGCAACTGTCATTTGCTTTGGAATGCTTTATCTCTTGTAACCCCTAAATTTTGTGTTTTAAATGTTAATGAGTAGCAATGACAAGTTTCTTAGCCATAGAGGCACTATTGTTTGTTTCGTATCACTATAAAGAGTAAGATTGCTTGGCTGGTTTTATTACCAAGAAGTGATCTATTTAGACTGTAAGACTTTGCAAACAAATAAGCTAATAATAGCCAAGTTAACATGGACCACAGTGGCCATAATAAGAAATCAGCTATATCCTAAACCTGAATGAGTTTTCAATCATAACTTAGAACAAAAGGATAAATTTATGTTGGACTTTGCAAAAACAATGCTTATGTATTAATGTTGCATAACTTAGTGAGCTAAAAATCATATATATTGTCATTAAGACACATCTCACTGAGTTTTTGTTTCTTTCTCATATTCATGTCTGCAATTATTTAGTATTAAGGTAACAAAATATGAACTTTTGTTGAAAAATACTTCATAAGTTATGTAATTCTCAACTCAGAATTTCTAATGCTAAATAAGTATAAAGTCCTTTGTGGGAAAATGGAAGGATCTTTGGACCATAATACTAAGTGAATTATGACTTTCACTAATGGTTGAATATCAAATTCTTTCTTTGACATAAGAAACCCAAAATATAAATAGTTTAAAGAGCAAAATAAAAGAGCCATGCCATGAAACAGGGAGGGAGACTCTATAGAGATGGGAAGACAATCTTGGGAAGGAGAGAAAAGAGAGGGAGTGCAGGGGTCAAAAATGATCAAGAAACCAGGCATGGTGGCACACTCCTGTAAACCCAGCACTTGGGAGGTTGATGCAGAAGTTTTGCTGTGAGTTCGAGGCCAGCCTGGACTACAAAGTGAATTCAAAACCAGCCCGAACTGAATAGCAAGACCCTGTTGCAAAAAAAAATAAAAATAAAAAAATAAAAAAAACCAAGATGGCGTATGTGTAATCTCCCAAATTGAATATAATCACTAGCATATACTAATCAAAATTTTAAATAAAGGAAAAATAGCAATAAATAATCCATCCTAAGGGATTTGAGAGTGTTGACAAAGTAAGTATCTGTCATGAAGATAAGCACTATAATGTACAAATGTAAAGAATGAGGAAAGTGCTGAATAGACACAGAAAGAGAAATTTCAAAGCTAGAGAATCTCAGGATATATAATAGAGTACCGTCGATTTACAGATTAGTCTGAGAAACAGCACCAGGCTTACACAGGCAAAAGGCTTGTAAATTTCTGATTTCAAGAACTGGTGTTCTGCAGTTCTGATTTCAAGAATTGAAAGGCATATAGATCTCATGCCAAACATACAGTACTTGCTTGGACTCCTGTAGTTGAATCTTGATTCTGCCCTGAGTGCTCCAAAATCATTCAAATTTAGATCTGCCTCAACACTTCCATTCTGTTCCCATGTAAAAATCATGCTGTCATAAAGCTAAATTTTAAAGGGCTATCTTTAAATGGTTTAAGAAATGTTCATTTTACTTCCTTGGCTGTTTCTTGCATCAAGTATACTATAGGCCTAACAATCCCTGGCAATTAGAAGTGTCAGGCCTCTCTGTAGGACTGAGGAACAGAGAGGTAATTGGAAGACTCTTTTGTGATATTTCTTTTGATTACTTTACTCCAATTACTAGAATTTTGCACTTAGCTATCTGCAGTGTTACTCACATTAACCATACTTAGGTTAAACTACGAAACACAACTGAATGAAGAAGTCAGAGCAAGTGGTATGATTTGTTTCAGACTAAGCCTTGGAGCACCCATATAAACGCATATCTAAATGTATTTATTTTCTACAATTTAACAATGTATTTCATATTGTATCATTCTCAGTTGTATAGGCCTTTGGGTTAACATGACATTTTCAGGGTTTATCAAATCATGAAAGCTGAGTTGAGTTTATCTCAGAGACAATTTCTTTTTCTTTTTCTTTTAAAGAGAATAAATCAAACCAAAACAAATCAGAACAAAGCAGATCTGAACACTGCAAGCAACACAGGACTTCAAAACAAGACACCAGGAAATCAACAGTGGCTACTTGTTTTCTTAGAAATAGTTGTCCATACCTTCAAACACAATAAATTCAAGCAAAACAAAATAGTATAAAACTAATCAAAACAAAAGAGTGAAAGCATTATGGGCCTTTGAAACCACACAATAGGAAACCAACAATAGCTACCATAATGTCTCTTGTTTTCCTCAAAATAGCTGTCCATACCTTCACACATATTAAAATCAAATAATATAAAACAGACTAAAACCAATCAAAACAAAGAATGAAAGCATTCTTGGACTTCAAAACAAATGCTATGAAATCAGCAATGGCTACCATAATGTCTCATTTTCTTCAAAGTAGCTGTTCATACCACCACACATAATAAAATCAATTCCTATAAATTCTTTAGGAGATGTTCTAGGCATTTATAAGGCTATACAGGTGTTTCAGCTAATGCATTGTACCCCTCTTTTGCTCCAACCAATACTTCTTGCAAACCACTATTTTACTTAAACCATCATTGTAGTGCCCGGGTTTAACAGGGCTATGTGTGCTGTATCTGCTTTAGTTACCCATGTAACTCTGTATTTCTGCTTCTCTTATTCTCTAATCCAGCAGACCAGGGCACCTCTGAGAACTCACATTACATTTATACAGGCAAAATTATCAGTAAAAAGTAAATGGGGGAAATTTCTTCTTACATCAATAATCAAAGATAGAATTATAATTAAATACTGCCTTTGTAATTGCACTACTTGATTTATCTGCTCTTTGATCTTTACAAAATTCTGGTGATATCAGGTGTAGATGTCCACAGAGGTAACTTTTAAAACATACTATTAAATGCATTTTTCCTCTTTCCTTGTTTTGATATTCTCTTTCCTTTATTTTTATTTCTTGAGTCAATTTTTCAAAACAACCTTACATCTGTGTAAACT